>PVKA01055634.1:0-10234 GCA_004027165.1 Ctenomys sociabilis
CTACAGAATAATGTACAGGACTACAAGATAAACCCTGAGAAGACTTCAATGACCACATAGGAAATATAAAGTACATGTGTTGGTATATAAGTTTGGATCTACCTAAGTCTTAACCATCCAGCAGAAAAGCATAAATGTATAAAAATGAAGTATACATCGTGAGCCCATAATATTAAGCTGAGCTGTAAATGGATATGGTTGACAATTTCTTTGAATAACTCCCTATGGTTGCAGAATGCTGGACTGTGTTAGATTGTGGTGTCGAGTTCAAGAACCTAAGGTAGTTGAATGTCAATGGAGTGCCCACTTTTGACAGGTGTAGACAAAGGAAGGGTTGTAGAAAGAAAAAATCAGGATGTGTGTGTATAGACAGTACAGTTGAGATAGATAACGCTGTGCTTCTACATAATTCTATGAGAGGCAAGATGTGCACTAATGGTGGTTGGACAGGATATTATGTCGGCTTTTAGTGCTATGGTCATCCACTAGGTAAATAATTATTGAATCTTTGATATAATTCAGCTATAAAAAAACCTGTAAATATAATTTCATGTATGCACCTTGTACAATACCAAAACGTTATAAAAACAGTTTAAAGTGTATTATTTCATCGACTCTGTATGATTAAGGTGTCTTGAAACTGTCTGATTGACATTTGTATTTTAATAAAATAAAAATAAATGGAAAAAAAAAAAGAAAATGACCGATGTGCAGCTGAAAACAATGTGTATTCAGTTGTAGTTGGTGGAACACTCTGTATCTGTCCACCAGGTCCATTTGTTCCAAGCTCTGGTTCACTTCTGCTACTTCTTTGCTACTTTTTGTCCACCTGACCTAAACTTTTGAGATAAAGGCATGTTAAGATCTTCTGTTAAGATTGTGGTCTTGGATATTATATTTTTTATGTACATTAAGATTTGTCTTATATAGTTGAGTGCTCCTTTGTAGTGGCCTTCTTTATTTCCTTTGATCCTTCTTGATTTGAACTTGAGAATGTCTGAGAACAGAATTGCTACTCCTGCTTTTTATTGAGGGGCTGGGGCAAGTAGTATTGTTTTTCATCCTTTGACTTTGAGCCTATGAATGTCCTTTTGAGTTAAGTGTGTTTCTTGCATACAGTATATTGTTGGATTTTGTTTCCTTATCCACTGTGCCAGTCTGTTTCTCTTAATTGGAGAATTGAGTTAATTTATATTGCTGGTAATAATTGAAATGGTTGACGTATGATTGTCATGTTATTTACCTGCTGTGGTATACTCCTTTTTCTCCTGTTTTTAATGTTTGCCCTGTTTAGTGGGTTCCTTCCATTCACCTTAGTAGACTTCTGCTCCTTGTTGTCCCTCTATAGAACATCTTTTAGTATCCTGTGAAGGAATGGCTTTGTCATCATGAAATTCTTTTGTTTTGCCCTGTCGTGGAAGTATGTCACTTCTCTATGAAACTGGAAAGAGAGTTTTGCAGGATATAGTAGTCTTGGCTGGAATTTGTTTTCAGACAGGACTTGAAGAACTCTGTAACATGCTCTCCTTATCTTCATGGTTTGTGCAGAGAAATAAGCTGTAATTACGATGAGTTTTCCTTTGAATACAATTTGCTTCTTTTCCCTAACAGCTTTCAATATATTATTCCTCTGTTGGATTTCTGAGATCTTGACTATTTTATGTGTCAGTGTGTTTAAGTTGGGTTGAAGTTATTTGGCTCTCTGTATACTTCAGTTACCTGAATGTTGGATTATTTCCTCATATTTGGGAAGTTTTCTGCTATTACTTCTGCCCATATTCTTTTTATATTACTTGTATTTACTCCTTCATTTTCATTGATGCTTATTAATCTCACATTCTTACTTGGCAATATCTTGCATGTGATGGGTTTTTTTTCCTGAATCCTCATTTTTTTCAAAGATTCTTTCTCCCCTTTTCACTAGCTGCACCAGCATCTTCAAGATCTGAAACTCTGTCTTCACTTTCACTCAAATAGTTCTGTAGATTCGTGATTGAGATTTTAAGTTCTTCTATATCTCTTTGACTCTGCTTCAGGTGATCTAGTTGTTTTCTGCATTGCTCATTAAATGAGTCCATCATATTTCTAATCTCTCTTTTTTTTTAATCAATGTCTTCTTTGGAGGTACCTATTAATTCTTTTACTGCAGAGCCTTTCTCCAAATTGGGTTTCCTCCATATATTTCCTTAATTGATTTTCTACTTCAGATGATGTGTTTTCAAAGATTTCTATTTTTATTTCAGGAATTATTTCTGCTCTGAGATCCTCTTTACATTTCTGCTGGTGTTTCTTTGCTTGTGATGGTGTTAATTCATGTGTTTCAGATCGAATAGTGTTCTCTGCACTTGTTCTGGATGGGCATTGGGTTTCCCACATATGTTCCTGGATTTGACTCATTACTTCAGATGCTATGTACTCAAAAACTTCTTTCCTCATTTAAGCCATTAATTCTCGGCTGAGTTTCTCTATGCGTTTCTGCTGTTGTTTGTTTGCTTCCAACTCTGTTAGTTCATTCATTTCAGCTGAGCTAGTGTCATCTGCACTTACTGGTGGACACGAGGCCTGAGATTGCATTTTGTTCCTTGCGTTTATCATTTTGTGCAGCACTGACCTCTGACCTTTGGTGTATAGTTTTGGTCCAGTTACAACCTTAGCACGTAATGAGATTTGGGTGCCACTCTATTAAGTTTGAGATTATCCAGTTATAGATGGCCTGGATCTTCAGTTCCTTTTTGCTGCAGCCCCTCTGATCCACCTGTGAGTCTGTGGTTCCCCTCTGTTGTTTAACTCTTCCAGGAAGCACGGGGGAGTGAAGGAGCTGTCCCACACACTCATTGAGCTGTGCTGGGTTTCAGCAGGGGCAGGAAGAATCACAAAATTTCTCGCTCGGTCGGCGTGCTTGGAGGCAGGGGCTCTGGGGAGTTGCAGGGTGGGACGGGCAGGGGTGGAGTGCCTAGAGAGTCTCAAATAGTCTTGGTGGCACAGAGCACTTGTGGGTGGGCTCACCCACATTTCTGGTACTACAAAGAATTTTCAAGTGCGGTACAGGGTATCGGGATAAGTCCTGAGGGGACTTCACTGACCTTGTCAGATAAAAAAGTTACATTTCTTGTTATATACATCTTGCTTTATGTAGGTCTTAACCATCCAACTGAAAAGTGTGGAAACAAGGTATGAAATGTTAAGTCATGTTAATATGCTGAGCTGTGGAAGGCTCAAGTCAACAGACTCAGGCATTGCCATTCCTATTCATAACCAACTACTATTTTAGACTATTGATCTCCATTGGAATATTTTACTGAATTCGTGCACCTACAATATTTGCATGGCAATGGAATACCCATTTTTCATAAAACTAAACAAAAAGATGATATATATAGAGGATCACTTTTTATCTGCGTATACAAAATTGGATAGATATATAGCTACTTTCTCTTAATTCAATAAAACCAAAGATTTGTACTAATAGCGTTTGGACAGGATATCATGTCGGCATGTTTTGCTATGAATCACTACTACACAAACAACAATATGCAATGCATTAATTGTTGTAACCCTATTATCAATCTGTTTTGAAACTGTCTCATTGCAAATTTTTCTCAATAAAATTAATTTAAAAAAGAATATAATAAAGAACAGATGGAATGCATGGAATGGATCTATTACAATAAGGATGGGAGTACAAAAGATCAAAGGTAAGTGTGAGTAGAAGCAAAAGTGTGATATGTAGAACAAAGATTTTCCATGTACACAAACTAAATTAACTGAAGGCATTGCCTTAGTATGAGCTAAAATACATGATATAAACAAGAATAAAAATGAGAAAAGTGGAAATGGAGTAGGAGGGAGATAAGAAGGGAAGTGCAAGAAGTAAAGAAGTAAGTTTCATTAGGTACATGTACTTCATTCTCAAGGTAACTGCAAGATGCATGTACTGAAAAGGTTACTTGTAAAACTAAACAAGAAAATACAGAAAATAAATCAATAAACACAAGTGGAAGCTGCGTGTTGTCAAGAATTCCCTTTTGAGTATCTTTGGGAAAATCTTACTAGTATGATGCACATCTAAGCTTGCTTATGAAAGCACAATTTATATTATGTAAACCTTGCAAGGGGCCTGTATGTTCATTAACAGTTGAACGAACAAAGAAAATACATTGATTATAAACAAACAAGAATTTCTGTGCCATACAGGAGTATAGACCTCATGTATGGGAAGTGGCTGCAGACAGAGACCACCCTCCTCAGTGAAATAGGCAGTTATCTTTTTTTGTTTGTTCGTTCATTTGTTTTCAGTGCTCAGGATACAACTCAGGAACTTGTATTTGCGAGTCAGGCACTCAAGCTACTGACCTATCTCTCTAGCCCAGAAACAATTATCTTACAGTTTACTTCCTCTCTCATCTTTCCATTTGAGATTAGAGGCACAAGTATCTCATATCTTTGGTGTTTTATGTCACTACAATTTACATGAATGTGTAAAACTCATGGTGTACACAGAAAATCTCCACCAGGTTCACTTACGTATTGTGTCTTACTGAAGTGATACAGGGTGAGAAGTTAAGAATCCTGCCCCTAATCTATAGACTGTGTAATCTTTCACCCATTCTGCATCCCCCATGCAGTGATATATGGATCCTGGTTTGAGCATGTTCGTGGCTGGGTGTCCTTGAGAGAGAGAGAAAATGCCCTGGTTGTGAGTTATGAAGAACTGAAGAAGGTAACCTGTGTTCTGTACTCACCCCATATCCTCTCCTCACTGCCTGTACTCGCATACATGCTACCTATCCAGGGCGTGTTTTCTATATTCTCTTTCAAAGTTCAGTGTGATGAAAATTGAATAAGATTGACTAACACTGCAATTTTCATTCCTCAATTTCTGTTCTTTGCTGATACATCCCATTATTTCTCTGGGATTTTCATCCTTGTTTCAATTCACAACATGTAGGAGGATATTTAGCCTTCACAAGCAGAGGATAATGTTTGTTTCTAGTCGGTTAGTTTCTCTGGTCAGGGTTTGTTGAAAAAAAGAAAAATCTGCCAATTGTCCAACCTGATTATTACATATTGCATATATATTAATATGTCATACTGTACTTCTTGAATTTATAATAGATGTGTAAATTGCAAGGCTGAAAATTAAAACTGTCAATTTTTAAAGAATGCAAATGTGGTCCCCAGCAAGCAGTGCACCAGTATTGACAACACCATTGGCAGTGAGACACTGTATCCCTAGTTGCTCAACAAAATCAGGGGATTTTGAATGAGGTGCTATGCTTTGGCATAAACACAAGTGGAATGTAAGTAGACTGCAGGTATCAGTATTTCACTCCAAAGTGAATAAGATGAATCCCAGAGGAAGAACAGGCATGAGTCACTTCACTGCCAAGGACCCCGAGTGGAATGAGCAAAGGTGTTATCCAGTCAGAGTAGACTGCTGCCATTTGCAAGCTGGCTACTGGGAAATCTGCTCAAAGATATAAGCTGACACCACAAACATGCTGCTCATTTAGTGGCCAAAAACTGTATTAGTCTCAAACACAAAAGACAAGAAAACGGTTCTTATCTGAGTCCAGTAGATCAGTCCTGACACAGCAGCACAAACAAGCCAAAACATTTGATCTACTGTGTGACAACTGTATTCTCCCTGTCCAACAACAGCAGGTAGGAGATGCGAATACCATGCAATCCAGGATGGTGAGCAAGGTCATGAAATGACTTTAAATGGGTCTGCGAGCAGCCTCTATTCTTTTCCACTCAAGAGTATAACAACAGCTGAAATATCATAGAGACAAACACAGTAAAGAAAGTAGGATGCTCAAAAACATGAGGTGAGAAATAGCGCTAGCACCTATAAACACAGGACTAAATTAACTCCTAAGCCAGCATAAATTCTACCACAAACTCTGTGTAAAATACACAACACATTAATGAAATCTGACAGGGACACTACCACAGAATTGATGGCATCTGATTTATTTTAAGACTTCAGCTTTTAATTTATTGCTTTGAATGGTTTTTCTTCATTGCAGTTGATTAGGGCCAGTTGATATTGTTGTTGTTGTTGTTGTTGTTGTTGTTGTTGTTGTTGTGTGTGTGTGTGTGTGTGTGCAGTTTAATTCTTTTGTTTTTTCTTCTTGATTTTGTTCTTGACTCCTTTTATTATGCTTTTCTTTTGGTTTATTTGTTACATGTATTTTTCTTTTGTTCTACTCATCTTCTTCTCCTACACTATTTCTGTTTTATGATATTTTCATGTGAATTAACAACATATATTTATGGTTCTACTTCAATATTTCTTTTTCTTTCTCCTTGCTCTTTCATCCTGCACTACTCAACAGCCACACAAAAACTTGGTGCTTATTTTTAGACTTCCTACTACGTTGCTACTGAATTTCTCATCATTCATTTCTCTGCATTGTCTGCTACACTATACCACCTAAATATGATAAAAATCAATTTCCAGAAGAAAAATTACTACATTAAAGTACACTGCATATGTTAATTTTTATTATAAAGTTTTATAACATTTCTCTTAAAGTTATAGGTATCAAAATTAATTTATACTATGCTGCATTTGATGATACTTTCACTACTAATTCTACTACCACAATTGGGTTGTCAGGCATGCTGTAGTCATTTTTGTTCTTTGCATGTCAAAATTGTGATTTTCTGGAGTAATAAACATGATGAAATCAAGAACCAAATGAAGTGGTGCTGAGTCACATATATGTTAATGTCTCATCAATAAATTTGGGTAATTGAATTTCTGGCACAGAAACCAACACAAAGATCCACCTACACATAGAAAACCGCCTTGAAGAACAGACAGTTCCTAGGAGAACACTGATACTAGCCATGAAGCTATCAAGTGTAGAATATTTAAAAGAATGAATACATAAACAGATGATAAAAATGGCAAGAGTCAGAAGCAAAATTCAACCTGAGACCACAAATCTAACTGGGACAAATCCAGACCAAAAGAAATAGGATAAAATGGAAGGCATATGTGTGGTCTACCTTAAATTGTAGTAGCAGATGTGAAAAAGAGACTTAGCTGTGCAAAATTAGTCTCTCATGTGGAAAGTAAACAATCAAAATGAAAATTCTGCCTAATGAATTTAGGCTACAAACAGATTAATAACATGGAGAAGCCAGGAAAATTATAATGCCCATGAGCTCCAATTAAACTAAATAATGCAAACATGAAAACAGAACTAAATAATAATTCTGGAGATTAGAAATTCCAGGGAATGCATGCACAATATATGTAAGGGTGACAACAGAATTGCCAGTTTGAAGAAGCAGTATTGCAGCTAGCAATAAAAATCCACAAAATCTTAAAATCTGCAAAGATAAATATAATCATTTCAAGAGCTCAAAGTTAAATCAAGGAAGAACAACATAAGGCTGATTTCTGTTAACAAAAATGCTCAGATATCTCAAATGCTATTAGAAACAGAAGTAATAGCAATAAACTTCCAAAACATTGATAAAGAATTTAACAAACAAATAAGTGAGTTATGACCTAAATAAATTTACATTGAAGCATATAATAATGATCTCAGAAATTTAGCAACAGTAGAATACATTAGCAGCTCTTAAGGAAAAGAAACAAGTCCCCTATAAATGAAACCAATGAGAATCATAAGATTTCTGATCAAGGATGGCCAAGTAAAGAAAGCATGGTATGAAGTATTTCAAGTTTTCAAAAAGAAACCCTCGATACCTGGTTGTTGTAATCTGAAAAACTATCATTCAAAATTAATGTAGATTTATGATGTTTCTAAAAAAAACAACAAATATAAAATTTCATGACTTAACTAGATCTCCAAAGTGATCAGAAGTGTATTGTATAATAAAAAAAATCCAAAATTAGAAGAAAATCAGTGGAATGAACCAATCACCAGGCACTGCAATTATAATGCAGAAGAAAAACAGTAACAACAGATAAAATAAAATGAGTACAATAAAGCAACACATGTCAGTTATACCGGTCCATGTAAATTTTCTCAATTCAAGAACCAAAATAATCATACTAGAAAAATGAATCAAGCTGAAGGATCCAACAATATGAATTCAAGAAACACAATGAACTGAAAAGAATTTCACATATTGAAATCAAAGATCAGAAAACCATGTTCCATGTTAAAGTAACAAATAGAAAAGCAAGGTTAGCTGTTCTATGTGCAGAAAATGTGAACTTAATCCAAGATTGATCAAAAAAAACTAAGAAACTCACTATGTACTTGTTAAGGGAAAAACTCAAAAAAATTATAATACTCATAAATACATATGCACCAAATATCAGAACAACGAGCTCCATAAAACTGATATTACCAGACTTAAAACTTCTAATACCACCAACAAAATTATGATGGGGGAACTTACCACCCAACTGTTGCAAATAGACCAAAAAGAGATGGACAAATATCAGAACTAAAACGGACTGCTGGGCAAATGAAATCAGTACAAGCTTACAAAGTGTTCAAACCCACAACATCAGCATGCACTTTCCCCTTAAATATGCAGGGAAATTCTCCAAAGTAAAGTGCATGAAATATATTCACATAAACTCACAGCAACTGAAATTACCCCATCAGTACTAGATATACCTGCAGTAATCATATTTGAAATAAACGGAAAATAAACCATAAAATCTAATCAAATTCTTGGAAATCAGATTACATCCTCCTGAATAACAGAGGGCCCACATGAAATGAAAGGAGAAATTTAGGATTCTACAATTAAATTTTAATTTTGGTACAAGATAGTGGAACTTGTAGGATGCAGTATTATTTATCTTGTGAAGAAAATGAGAGCAGTGAACTATCACATCAGACACATAGATCAAGGTCAAATAGCAAATGCAATGAAGAAATCAAACCTTTAGGAAAAGAAAAACAAAACACAATACTCAAATCAAAAAATGAATTGCAAAGGAAAAAGGGAAAATTAATACAATCAAGAATAAGAGAACAATAAAAAGATTCAATGAAGAAAAGTTATCTTTCTTCAAAGATAAAGTAAATTGATGAAACCTGACTCAAACTTATCAATAAAGAAAACAAAAACAATCAAATCTATGCAATGATAAATAAAAAAGGTAAAATTTAAATGTAGCCAGAGGTAATCCGAAAGGTTATCAATACTTATTTCATGAGCTTTTACTATAAAAATATAAAAAAACAAATGGACATATGCTTAGATACGTAGAAATGCCAAGACTGAATAAATAATGTCTAAAGATTCTAAATAATACCAATCTATGAAATTGAAAATATAATATAATGTTATTAACAAAAGCCTAAGTTATGATAGAATCACTGAAGAATTGTACATGAAATTAAGAGATTTAATATCAGTACTTATGTAACTCTATAAAGAAATTCATATTGGAGCAATATTCCAAATTCTGTCTAGATGCAAGTATTATGATGACACCAAAAATAGAGACATAACCAGTTAATGAATTCAACTGTAGTGTCATCTGTCTGATGAACACAGAAACAAAAGTTTCAATGAGATTCTAGTAATACATACACAATGACCAACTGGAATTCATCTCAGGAATGCAACAATGGTTCAATATATGCAAATTAATAAAAGTAATAGAGCACAGTAATAAAGTCAGAGACAAGAGTTAAATGATCACCACAATGAATGCACATAATTCTTCTGTGAAAGCCCGACACTCATTTATGATTTTAAAGAACAGGCCTACTGAAAACAAGAATAGGTGCTCTTTGTCTCAACATGTCAATCGTATGTGACAAACCAACAGCTGACATCAAACCAAATGGACAAATTCTGAAAGCCTTCAGTTCAAAAATCAGGAATAAATCAAGGCATCCATGGTGACCATTCCTATGCAATAAATACAGTTCTGGAAACAGAACAAAAACAATTATATCAGAGAGACAAATTAAAGGAATAATGATTGCAAAGAAACAAGTGAAATTATCATTATACATAGTAGCGATGATATTCTGCATGAAAGATCACAAAATCTCCATCAAGAGAATTGTCAATGTATTTACCAAAATAAGTAGGTTTGCAGGAGGCAAAGTCAACATTAAAAAACCAATAGCATTTCTGTACTCACACATACACACACACATACACAAACAAACAAATAAACAAATAAAGAAATGCAGGAGAAAATTAGGGAAACCAGGCCTAAAATAACAACATTCAAAAATGTGGGGAAAAGACTAGCTTTCTGAATGCTGAA
>PVKA01055635.1:0-10112 GCA_004027165.1 Ctenomys sociabilis
TGGCATACAAATATATGAAACATATAGAGCTCCAAACAACCATGATTCAAATAAAACTCCAAAGACATATAATAATCAATAATTCATAAATTCAGCATACAGAGCAGAGAGAGCTGTTAGAGAATAGAAACACAGTGCCCATAAATGAAAGCCCATCAGCACCAGAAAAGACTTTTCAACACAAATTCTCAAGTCAAGAAAAATATGGAATGAAGTACTTCAGGTCATGAAAGAAAACACTTTTCAAAACAGATTGACTCACCATGCAAAACTGTCTTTCAAAATTAATGGAGAAATAAGATACTTTCATAACAAAGAACAACTGAAGGAATTCATGACCACCAAAGCAAATGTACAAAGAGTCCTGAAACATAGAAAGCTGTGATAAAAATGATCATAGGGAACAGAATGAGCCAATAGGCCAGGTAAGCAATAACAGGAAAATATGACAAAGACAAATTAATACATTCAGTTATGATCATCAATGTATATGGCCTCAAATACCAACAAAAAGAAACAGAATGGAAGTATTGATAAAGAATCAAGATCCAGGGGTGGAGAGATAGCTCAGCAGCATAATTACCTGCCTGGCAAGTGCAAGGTTCCGAGTTTGATCCCTGGTACCCCATGTCATTCTGGCCCTAGAGGCAGGCATAGTGGCGGATGCCTGTAAATTCAACAGCCAAATCTATGATCAAATGGACCTAGGTGATATTTTCAAAGTGTTCCACCCAACATTATCAGAATGCATATTACTCTCAGCTGGACATTGGATGTATTCAAAAACAGAACAAATAATAGGGCTGGCCAAATAGCTCAGCAGATTAAAGCACATGGAAACAGATACAGGAGCCAGGGGTTTGATGCCCAGGCCTGCTCAGTAAGCCCTGCACCTGAGGTGGCTGAGATGGCAATTGAAACTATGTATGGTGGTGTGGCCTGTACTCCCTGCTCTTGGGAAGCTGCAAACAGGTGGACCACTATGAGTATGATCTAGTATTGAGACCCTGAACACTTTGTAGACCTTTCCCTAAAATACAAATACAAATAATAATAATAATAGGCCACAGAATATGCTTAGTTAAATGCAAATTAATTCAAATTGTACCATGCTTGCTGTCTGATCAAAGTTCAAGGAAATTAGAAATTAATTGCAAAAGAAACAACAACAAGAAAACTCTCCTTAAACACATGGAAACTAAATAATACCCCCTAAACAACTAAACAGAGGTTAAATTAAAGAAGAAATTAAAGAATATCTACAACTAAATTACAATACAGTTATAACATGTGAGAACTTATAGGATACAGTAAAAATCTTAAAAGACAGAAATGTATCACACAAAATCCTTATATCTAGAGTGCAGAATGAGCACGTATAACCGAACATTGTACCTCAAGCTTGTAGAAAAAGAAGAGCAAGACAAGCCTAGAAATTACTGCAATGAAGATGAAAGAACAGTACAAAGAATTAATAAAGGTTACAATTGGTTCTTAGAAATAACAAATGGAATTGACAAACTCTTAGCTAACCGTATCACAAAAAGGAAAGTAAGGACTCAAATTCTTGCATTAGCCTGAAAGGGTAAAATGCCATTCAGATCATGTGGTCTTTTAAAAATTCATTACTAACCTCAAAAATATGTACTCTCATAGAAGAGAAAGCATAGAAGTAATTGACTGATTCCTAAATATATAGGAATTACCAAACACTAATCAAGATGTTATAAAAATTCTGAATAAGCCAATACTGGTTAATGAGACTGAAAATGTTATAAAAACTTATCAACAAAAAAGATCAATTTCTCATAGATTCTTAGCTGAATTCAACAAGAAATTTAGTGTAGAATTATAGCCAATACATCTTAAGCTCCTTAATGAAACTGAAAGGGAAGTAAAACCCTCTAATTCATTCCTCACAGCAAGTGCTACTCGGATACCAAAACCAGAGAAAGACACAAGCAAAGAGAGAACTACAGGGTAATATCGTTAATGAACACAGATGCAAAAGCACTCAATAAGTTATTATCAAACAGACTGCAGAAAATCATCAAGAAGATTATATACCATAACCAAGTGGTATTCATCTCAGAATTACAGGGATAATTCAACATACTCAATCAATAAATATAACATACCATAACAACAGAGCCAGGGGTGGGCGAGATAGCTCTGTGGTCTAAAGTGCCTGCTTAGGCAAGCTTAGACAAAGTGCAAGGACTACAGAGCTGAAGCTAAAAATCACGTACTGATCTCAATAGATCATCATCATCTCAACAGATGCAGGAAATGCCTTGCGCAGAGTTGAACATCCAATCATACTAAAAACCCTACAGGAGATTTTAATAGATGATCATTATCACAATCTGATAAAAGTCAACCAGGAAAAACCAACAGCCAATAACAGTCTAAATTCACAAATAATGAAGGCTTTCAAGCTAAAATAATGAGCAAGACAAGAATGTCTACTGTGAGCAAGCATTAGTACTGTTTTCTCTAGTTCTCTGGGGTATGCTACGGGTTCATAATCGAAACATTAGCTAACACAACTAAACAAGAAAGAGAAATAAAAGAAATAATGAATAAAAGAAATAAGGCATAAGAAATAAATGGAATAAAATGAATAAGGATAGGAAGGGAAGAATTTATATTATGATGCACAGATGATGACACTACACAGAGGGTCCCAAAATATTCACCATAAGATGTTTAGATTTAATAACCAAATCAAGCTGTGTAGCTAGATATGAAAATTAAACTCAAAAATCAATAGAAGTCCTGTACACATGAGATAGAAATTAGGAAACATCCTTTACAATATAGTAGCTAAAAATGAAATACTCAGGAATAAAGCTAACAAAGGAAATAATGATCTATATATTGAAAATTACAATACACTGAAAACAAGGCGATTAACCAGGACATCAGAAAATGGAAATATACCCCTGTCAATGCATAGAAAGACAAACATAAGGAAAATGGTCATAATTCCAAAACTATTATACAGATATAATGCAATCCTGATCAAAATACCATTACCATACCCCGAAGTTCTAAAGAAAATTTCCATAAAATTTATTTGGTACCATGAACATATTTAGAATAGCAAAGGCAGTCCTGGGCAATAGAGCTCTGAAAGGCAGATGGCATCCAAATCCCTGACTTGAAATTATACTACAAAGCTACTATGATAAAATCACCATGGTACTGGCATATAAAACTAAGGATGGTAGAAAGATTACAAGATGTAAGCACAACTAAAAAACACTGAAATACTTTTGACATTTTTTTTAAGAAAGTACAAATTAGAATTAAAACAAGAACATTACAAGTGATACAGATTTTCATTTAACAAAGTAATAATTTCCCAGTTTTTGTTGTAATACAGTATTGTTTTCCAACAAGTTATTCATATATGCATATAAAATTGGAAGAAGAAATAAAAAGGAAATGTTTAAGAAATTAAGAATAAAAAGTACAAAAAATAAAAAAGGAGACAAAACAAATTAAAGCATTAATTACTTTTCATAATCCAGCAGAAATGCACAGTATAGTTGTCAAAAGCATCTTGCTTACATACACAAATACACCCTTTTCCCCCACTCCCCACCTACTTTGTCTCTGAAAAAGGGATCAAACATGTTAACTTTAAGAAATAAAGATCCTCTTTAAAAAATGGTGTTGGAAATCTGGCTGTCTACATGCCAAAGACTAAAAATAGACCTACCATGCACTAAACATATGTTAAAATACATTCAAGTTCTAAATATTAAAACAGAAACACTAAATCTACTGGAAGAGAAAGTAGACAGAAGTCTTGAAGACATAGGTCTAGGTAGAAAGTTCATAAACGAAACCAAAATTGCAAGGAAATACTTCAAAGAATCTACAACTGAGATTGCATCTTATTAAACAGCTTTTGCATATCAAAAGAAATCAGCAAATGAATGAAAAGATAACCCACATAGTGAGAGAACAATTATAGGCAGTTGCCCCTCAGACAAAGGAATTCTGTGTAGAACATATAAAGAATTGAAAAAGTAAGACCACCAAAATCCAAAGACCAGTCCAAAAATGAGCATCTGAGATGAATATGCATTTCTCACATGAAAAAAAAGCAAATAAATATATGCAAAAGTGCTCAACATAGTTGATCATTCGAGAGATGCAAATTAAAACAACATTGAGATTTCATCTCACTGAAAAAAATGGCTATCATCAAGAAGTCAACCAATAACAAATGCTGGAACAGGCTGTGAGGTAAAAAGAACTTTTGTCCACTGTTGGTGGGCTGCAGACTGCTCAACCCCTTGTGGAAATCAGGGAGGAGATCCTCAAACAAGTAGGATTGGAGGTCCCATTCAGCCCAGCTATTCCCCTTCTGGATGTTTTCCCTGAAGAATTAAAAACATTACACCACAGTGATACATGTGTACCCATGTTTATAGCAGTACAATTTGTCATAGCTAAATCTTGGAAACAACCCAAATGCCCATCAACTGAGAAATGAATAAGAAAAGATATGGCATTTTTATACAATTGAGTATTACTCACTATAAAGAGGGATAAACTTGAGACTTTTATAGATGAAAAGACTCAGTGTGATACCATACTCATAAATGAAATGAATGAGACTCACAATTGTAAACATCATATATCTCCCTTTTGTGAAAAACTGAAAGTATAAACAAGAACTAAAATGTGCAACAGATTACTGGGAAACTAGAAGAAACTGTTCAAAGAGAAAGACAAACTGGGATAGGAAAAATCAAAAAGAAAGATAAGTAAAAGGATATATATATATATATATATATATATATATATATATCATACACTTCTAATTTCTATTAGTTCATTGAAAATGAAGAACTGTACTTATACTGCTTGATCAATTTACTCTTTTGAAGATAACAATATGTAAAGCATTAATATTATTACTCCCTTACTAACTTCTTTTTAAAATTCTGTATCATTGTTTTTACCATTTTTTCTCTGTAAAATTAAAAATAAATAAATAAACACGGGTTTGACACGCAGCTATGCCACTTGGTGAAAAACAGTGTGTTAGGTTCTTGAAATAAAATATGAATTCTTACCTACCAAATTTACACTAACTATCATTTTGAAGATATCTCACCTAGGGCTGGGGATAACAGTGGACATAAAAGGCTATAAATTTAATGAAGATGGCATTTTTCCCAGTTCTTTGATTTTAGGATATCTTTAAATATTTAAATTTTATGACATCATTTTTAATTAAATAAATCCTAAATTCTAAACGAGGTAGGTACAGAGCCAGTTATGTATGCACTTACATATTTCTTAACATAATATTGTTTCCATTGGCAAAATGAAACTCACTGATCACTTTTCTTGAGGGTACCATAGACAGTATTATAAGTCGAATGAGATAATTACTTATGATACTCTGAATTTGCAGTATACACAAATTTTAAGCACATTGCTTAGGATTAAACACAAAGTTTGTAGTTTTCTGTCAAAATTATGATAAATCCATTTAATCTTAGCCAAAGGGATAACTGCTTTTGTCTGTCTCCCACTATCAGACATTTATAGTTTTTCTCCTCCAGGTATGAGGTGATTGCTCGTGACCTGACAAGAGAGCCAGTAAAGAATCACAGATATTTATCATCAACAGTCTTGGTCACTTGAGGTTTCTATGAAAAACAAGTTGGTATCTCATGCACTTCTGTACATTTGTTTATTGCGTGCAATGCTTACATATGAAAGCAACCTTACAAATATTTCTCAATAATAAACTATTCAATTCTAGACTTAAGAATTTTTCTATTAACTCAAAACTTATAAGTAGATGTCCTATTTCCTTTAACCAATAATGATTCTGGGATAGTTAAGCCGGTTAAAAACTTCTCCCAAATGTATTTCTGAATATTTGATACAATAAATTATAAATGAAGAAGTTAGACTCCACATAGAAAAACATTTGAGACATATTTATCAATTAATATTGATATTTCTTATAAAGTGTCATCCAATTTTGAAAAGAAAAACAAAGGTAGAGCTCTTAACAGAAACAATCTCTAGTTCAGTGTGCATATCTGACTTTTTTCCTTCCTGATAATACTGGGAGCCTCTAGAACATTCTTATCTGAGTATCTGCATACTTCCATTTGATCTTTCTTCATGTAGACATCAAAGAGCCTCTATGTAACAAATGAACCTCATACCTAGCTCTAAAATTTTTCATCCAAATTCTCTTCCTTGTGCGGTGCTTATTTTACTTAGAGTTTAAAAAGAAAATCATATGACTTTGCTGATATCCATTCATGTAAATGAAGTTAGTGAAGTAATTTTTTAAGTAATATTTTTCTTTCTTAGTAAAGCTGTTTATTCAACTGCAGATATGTCTAATTGCAAAGCTTTGGATCAGTGCTGGTGAACCTATCACTGGTTAGAACATTGTAGTAAGTAATATAGATATGACCGAGTAAGCAAGATGTACCCCACCTTGCTGTAAATTAAAATAATGGTCTTAGTTTCCAATGAATATCTGTTTATTTATTTAAACTGTCTCTTAATTTTGTAACAATATTTCTGAAAGAGATTCAATTAGTATTAATTAGAAGTTCACTATGCATGAAATTAAAAAGAACAGCAGTTCTCCTGATGCATTTTTTCAATTTAGAATGCTTGCAAATGACTGTTTTGAAAAACATACTGGACAATTATTCCTCTCAGATACATACAGCACCTTTGCATCTCACCATTCTAAGATATTAATGTCCTTAGCTACTTCCATCCATTTCTCTCTGTCTTGGTTTTGTTTTCCCTCATCCTATAAATGTGTAACCAGTTGTCTCCTATGGGCCTGCTGTGTGCAGGACTTTCACCTAGCCAACAGAATATTCAGGAAAAGTAACATGAAGTACTCCATGCCTTTTAGCAGATGAAGAAAAGTGTATTTTTGACTTCAGGTTGTAGTATTGAAACATTAACATGTTCTGAGAAAATAACTTTCTGAATTTGTAAAGACATGGAATGGGTTAGAATTGGTAAGGGAAATCACATATGTAAGACATAGAACATGAACTTGTAAAGGTAAAGGTACTTAGTTTTCAATAAAACTCTTGGTTATGCATGTGCACATGTGCGACAGATTACGATGTGAAATTCTTTACTTACTCTGGTTCATAATCAAAAAGTTTTGCACTCATTTTAATACTGATATGAAAGCCAGTTGCAGTTGATCCTCATAATGGTAAAATTTACTCTTTGTTCATATGTAAAGGACTTCCTTTTTAACACTTTTCTAAACTTGTGCCACTGAGCAATATACCCAGCCCAATACTTCCATTTTATAATGCAATATTAATTTCCTATAATTGCTGAGCACACTACAACATAATTTTTGATAGTTCATGCAACTAATTCCTTTATTTAGGCATTTCCATTTTGTTGGACACATGCTTCTCATAAAGGTTAAAAAAGTAACATTCCTTGTATTCGCTAGCAGGTCATAAAAACTGGAGTATTTTCAATCAGAGAAGCTGACATGAATATGAAATTTCATATCTCACAACATGAGCAATTTCGCTTCTTTGCTACTCAGGTTGTTTGTCCAAGTGAATAGTTAAAATGTTCAACTTTAATAGAATCTAAAATTTTAAGCACACAATTACTACACAATTCGCACAATTATTAATGGCTTTGCAAAGATCCTTACCATATAATATCACTAAATGCCATGTCCCATATGCATCATATAATAAACATTATTGTCCAACCAAACTGCTAAGGATAGTAAGATTGCTATTTAGTGAGCTCAAACAGTAAATCCATCTCTTTTGTCATGTACTAGTTGAACTGTATTTCTTTTCTACATTACTTTTCTATGCAGCATTGGGTGTACAGGGTTTTCAGTTCTCTGTGTAGGAATACATTCATAGCTTGGCTTGAGATTCTCTTTAAGGTGTGCCCCAGTAGGGCTTTTGTTTCTTTCCTTTTGTCTAATGGTAGCCTATTTCACCTTTTTTGTTGCTAGTTATGTTCCTTTCTCTTTCTCCTTTCTGAGAAGACATGAGGCAGTATTTTCTATTTCAAAGACAAGCATTCCTAGGCCACAGAATACTTCAGTATCCTTGTTACTACCAACTCATTAAACTCCTGCATTCTAATTCCTTCGGTTTTAATGCATAAATGATTACATCTTTAAAAAGCAGCATTTCAAATAGTCACACTCATAATACCAGACACTTCAACTTGAGTAAAGTGTCCTTGCATGCACATATAGTATGTGCAAGTATGTGTTCGCACACAATACCAACTGACTTTCTAAAATAAAATAATGGGTGTATCACATATACTTCTGAGTATCAGCACCAGCAATGGATAATCTCACCTGAATGTGGGAACAGTAAGCAGCTCTATGTCTTAAATTGAACTGAAGAATTGGAGCACTGTATGTGTTTTCTTAAATAATGGCTGCATATTCAGGGACACAGCTCACCTCATCTTCAAGCATCACCATAAATATGGATGTCCAATATAGCTTTTGAAAGGTACAATGGTAATTATGTAAACATGGCTTGAATAGCAAAATTTAACATAGGGAGGAAGTAGGACAAATGTTTCATAGGGGCGCAGAGCTAATTTGGCATGAATAATGCATAAGCAGTGCTAATAAACAAATAGTCAGAATTTTCTCTGGACAAATGTGATTGTCAGCAGAACTCCTTGTCCTGTTGACATACTAAATGCAGCTACTACGACCTTGTGAAGAAACAATAAGCTGAGCATATTTACAACTGAAAAGAACAGCCAATGCTTTGAATATGTAGTGCCAAGCACTTCACAGAAATTTAATATTTAGCATGCTTCCTGACCTCAAACTTGGTACAATTTAGTTTTTTTAGCCAAAGGGGTAGTCTACCTTGCTCATGTGAATTTACCTATTTAAAAGTACGCAGAGTAGTTGAACCACTTCATGAGATCAAATTAGCTAAGGACACTAATTCAAGTGCAGGGAAGGCCAAGAGTACCCTATGGTCGCATTTCCTTAATAGGATGGACCTACCTCTTTGAAACAGTAATGAAGAGGGAATGGAGTCAGGCTGCACAGAGTCACACTGAACCTTGGTGTTTAAGTCTGCCACACTGAAGTGATTTAAGTTGAGTTCTCCCAAAATGAGCTCATGAAGCCTGTTGGCTGACGAGAATTTTGTTGGCAATCACATAACATAAGAAATATTATCATATCATACTCATTCAGAGAACTGGACTTACAGACACTGAACAACTGGCACAGTCCACCTAGACAGAAAACAGCAGCAACAGATTTTTGTCATTGAGAAGTCAACTCCAGAACGTGCACACTTAGCCCAGCTTCTGGAGTGCTGGTGTGACAGGCATAAGCCACCAGGCCTGGCCCAGATTAGGATTTTTAATTCTACCACTTTTCTATCTTATATTGGTATTAACATTCTAACATTGGCACTAAAATATTAATCAATACTACTAAATTATGATATTATTTCACAGTTCCTCATAGCAAATATATCACACAACCAGACCTTTATTTATTACCGAACATATAAAATTTAAGTTATTTTTTCAACTACAATCTTGCAGACTTTTAAGAAATACAATTTCAGATATCTTGCTGTAGCTAGTAACTGCAAATTCTGGTTTCAAAATTACCACAGTAAAATACTTTTAACAATCTGAAGTTATCTTTTGCTAGTGTGGTTTTGAAGAGTAAATAAATCTCTCCACCACTCGACACTGTCCTCTAGAAGCCATACGCAATTTTTTTAAATACCAGAAAAGATATCAAGGTCTAAATAAAATTCTCTACAGTTTAATCAACTACTCACTTCATTTTCTTGCTTCCTAGATGTTTTTAATATTACCCACTGCAAGTTGGCTACATTTAAAAGGGTTGTTGGTGAGGGAAGCCCTACATACAAGCTGTAGATTGCTTTTCCCCACCCTAGCTGGTGAAATGGTAAATTCTAATATTGTACACAATTGTTCTGTTACACACAGGGAGAAAACGTCATTCTTTCTGCCATATTTTTCAAACTTAAACTGTTCCTCCAATGTTTGAAAACAAAAACATTTAAAGAACCATA
>PVKA01055636.1:0-10232 GCA_004027165.1 Ctenomys sociabilis
GTTAAAACAGAAACACTCAATCTCCTGGAAGAGAAAGTAGGAGGAACTCTTGAAGACATAGGGGTAGGTAAAGAGTTCATGAACAAACATATATTCGCACGGGAAGCTCTTGAAAGAATCAACAAATGGGATCAACTCTTCTTAAAGAGATTCTGCATGTCAAAAGAAATTGTCAACAGAGTGAAAAGACAACCCACAAGCTTTGAAAAAATCCTAACTAACAAGCAATCAGACAGAGGTCTACTGTCTAGAATTTATAAAGAACTAAGATATAACAGGGCCCTCAAATTTAAAGACCCAATTCAGAAATGGGCATCTGAGATGAATACACACTTCTCAGAGGGCGAAATTAAAGAAGCGAACAAATATATGAAAAAAATGCTCCACATTGCTAGCCATTCGTGAAATGCAAATAAAAACAACACTGAGATACCGTCTCACTCCAGAAAGAATGGCTATCATAAGGAAATCAACCAACAACAAATGTTGGAGAGGTTGTGGGGAAAAGGGAACACTTCTCCACTGCTGGTGGGAATGTAGACTGGTACAACCATTGTGGAGGTCAGTATGGAGACTCCTCAAAAAAGTAGGACTAGAAATCCCATTCAAGCCAGCTATCCCCCTACTGGGAATCTTCCCAAAGGATTTGGATACATTGTATCATAGAGATATATGTGTACCTATGTTTATAGCAGCAGAATGTGTGATAGCAAAATCTTGGAAACAACCAAGATATCCAGCAGTATTTATTAAAGAGACTACCTTTCTTCCAGTGAGCCTGTTTGGCCCCTTCATCAAAGATAAAGTAGGTGGCTGAGTGTGTTTGCAGTCATGTCTCCATCTTCTTATCTGTTTCACTGATCCTCATGTCTCATTGTATATCAGTACCATGCTGATTTTGTCACAGCAGGTTTATACATAATTTCAGGAGAGGAATTGTGACACCTCCTGCCTTTCCTTTGTTTCCTAGATATTCTAGGTTCCCTGTTATTTCTCTTAGCATTTCTCTTACAATTTCCTTGGTGTTTTCTCAAAGCTCATTGGTAATTAAAGCATCTGCTTTAAATTATTCTCCCATGAGTTTGTTGATATTGGTTACTGATTGATTTATGGTGCCTCACTTTGACCATCACGTTTTCCTTAAATCTCTTGATGCTTACTTTACGATATCATTTGTTCATTGAAATATTCAATATTTATTACAGTCTTCTAAGTCTAACTTTGACTGTGTGTGTTCCCACCATGGCTCTTCTGAGGATAGGCCAGACACTTCATCTATATTCACTGACCTGAGGTCAGATACTGAGACATTTGGCTTTGCTATGGGAAGAATCATGATTAAGAGACCAGATCGAGGACACCATGCCATGCATGTGGCCACAAAAATGTAAAAAAAAAAAGATCTGTGTCACACTTTGAGACTATATCCTGTTAGGACCAACACAGCACTTGCTTAAAATAAAGACCCATATCAGTATGAATTAACAATTTTTAGGTGGCCTAGTGACCCATAGACCACTGCAATTAGCCACAGATGATGTTGGTAATAATAAAAATCTGACAGTACAGCTATCACAAAATGTCTCTCTGTATGCTGGACTGCTTATGAGAGCATTATGCACTGCATTAAGTTTTGCCAGCCTAACACAATTTTCCAAGGCAAACTCTTAGGGCTGGGGAGATAGCTCAGCAGCATAAACACCTGCCTGGAAAGCACAAGGTCATGAGTTCAATCCCCAGTACCATACACCCAAGGCAAACTCTTGAGCTCACTTCCTTCTCATACCCTCAGTGAGTAGATTCTTTGCTCACTCAAAGCTGTGGTACTGTTGTTGGTGAAGGCAGTCTCTTGTTCATCTATGCTGGTACTAAGATGGATCATGCCTGAATCTCACAGCTTCAGGGGCCTACCTGGACTTATGCTGTAGCTGAAGATTATCCAGCATGAAATATGGGTCTGTGCCACCTGGATTTAGGTTTCTGCCTGATTCTAGAGTTAGTCTGAAGTCTGTGATCACTGGCCTGGCAATAGCTATGTTGCCTGAGTTTAGGGGTAATGGCATTGGTTACTTGGCCACTAAGGTTAATGCTATGTGGGGTCACCCCTGAGTCTCACTTCCATGGAGCTCTGTACTCTTGGGGGAAGGGGTGAGCCTTAATCTTCTTTCATGAGTGGTCATGATATAATAAGAAAATCAAATCCGTCTACCTGTACTTATGTCTCTGCATGATAACACGACAGGCCTAGAGTGCAGTCTTTGAGCTTTGGCCTTCGTGTAGAGGCTTTTGTTTCCTGCCTGGTACTGTGTCCCAAAACAGCAGACGTGACTCTGAGCTCCAAGATGGGAGCATGTGCTAGCTTTGCTGCCCTGTTCTACGTGGAGGAAGGCTTGCTGTCCATTCTATTGTTCAGTGCTGGAGGCACTGAGCTCTCTGGCCTAACCCAGTTCCAGTGGCTCATCTCAGAGGTGTTGGTATGATAGCAGGAGTCAATGGGATCTAACTGATACTGAATTTAAATTCTAAGGTCTACACGTTTTTTGTGATACCGGGGATTGAACTCAAGACTCTGCAGACGCCAGGCAAGCGCACTAAGGTCTACACTTAATTTCCTTTCCTCCCTCTACTAGGATGCGTCACTTTCTACTGTCAGTTGCTTGGATTTAGGGAGATGGGACACTAGTAATTATTTTCTGCTTTTTAAAATGCATCTTTTCCATTATATTGAAATTAGATATCATGGTCTCTTTCCTAAGTTCCTAAGCTCTTGTGAAAGCAGTTTGGCATTTGAATTATTATTCAATTTGAAATATGTGTGGGAAGAGATTGCTGGAATATCTTACTCAGCCACCATCTTTTTTTGCCTCTTTCTAAATTTAAATTATGTAAAATAATTAAATTTCAAATGAAAGCATCCAAAAGGAAACAGTTTTTAATAAAAGTTAATTTAAATGTATGTATATTTAAACTGAATTTAAAATCTCATTTAATTAATAGAATAATTATATACTTAAAAACATACAAAAGATCCATGATGAGTTAGAAATATATCACGGAGGAAATGTAAGATTTTGTTTTTAGAATTTTGTTTTTAATTAGTCAATAATTTATTATTTTTTTAATTTTAAAAATATTTTATTTTTTTATTTATTAACTATTTATGTGGTACAGGGCCTCCTGTCTCAGCCTCCCCAGCACTGGGACTATAGATGTGTGCTACCAGGCCTGGTTTCCATGGCCTGCACAGTGTGCCTGGAGTTCTAGGGCCAGCAATATGATACTGGGGCTAGAACACTGTACTTTGTGCTTGCCAGGCAGGCACTTATAACACAGAGCAATCTCCCCAGGCCATTAGCCAATGATTTAAAGAAATATTTTTAAATTTTCAGAAACAGCACTGAATCTATGTGGTAGAAATGGATGACAATGAATCATTTAATTCCAAGAAGCATATATATATATATATATATATATATATATATATATATATATATATATGTGATATTTCAAGATTGAGTAAGAGGAAATTAATTTCCAAACTGTGAGATTTTAATATTAAAATATTTAAAACAAAAATGTATGAAATCAATATTTTAAAATGTACAATTAAACTCACTCAATATTAAAATAACTGAAAATGTCATGATAAAATATTCATTTCAGAGCATACTTAATCATTAGAAAAATATTTTCAGATATCAATATTAAGTATGGGCAGTGTTCTTTTCTTCTTTTCTTTTTAAAGAGAATAAAAATAGTAAAACATTAAAAACAATACAGAATTTAACAGTGGTTGTTACATTGGATAATGTTGTCTTCAAATTAGTTATTTAGATTACCAGATATAAGCATGAAAAGATTGGTAAAGAAAACCTTATAATAAATTAAAATGGAGAAGAAAAAATTAAGCATTAACTGCTCCTTTCAACAGACCAGCAGAAATCACCAAAACAATTATCCAAGCTGTCCTGTATATATACATAAATATATAATTTTATCTTCTGTCTTTCTTTTTCTTTTTTTTTTTTTGTCTTTTCGAAACAGGGTCTCACTATGCAGTTCAGGCTGCCCTTAAGCTCACTTTGTAGCTCAGGCTGGTCTCGAACTCACAACAATCCTCCTGCCTCAGCCTCCTGAGTGCTGGGATTACAGGCATGCGCCACCATGCCTTGCTCTGTCTTTCTTTTGAAAATATGTTTTCTTATAATTCTTTTTGGTTATACATTCATGTCTGTTTCATGGTTATTAGAAAATTCAGTAACTTAGCCAAGTGAGATTTATTGGTAATTTAACCAGTTGGTTAAGTACAATACTCATCTAAAAGATTCCAGTGTACTGAAACTAGACTATAGTAGAGGCTGAAGCTCCTTTTGCTTCCCAGACGTATTCCTGATGCACTAGAAAATTAAATTTCAGGTCTTTTTTAGCAACTGCCTTTCTCTTCTAAATATGCTCTTTGACTTTCTTCTAAAAGAGCTCTTTTTGCTACTGTTTCAATTTGTGGAAATTACAGTTTTGTTTACTCAGATTATGATGACATGTTGAAACAGTAGCATGGAATTAAATATACTTCCGCAGATCTTTGTATGGATTTATGAGACTTTATGGGGAGTTACAGAGAGGACTACCACACATGATTTAAGTTGTTTCTATGTTATTTCAAGTAGGTGAAACAAGCTTACCTCAAATATTATTTATGACTTGTGTCAGCAGGTCATAAGAACACACAAACAGATACAATAATTCTGTAGTACAACTCATAGAAACCCTATAATGTGTTACAACTCACTAATAATTGAGAATGGTGCTTTGCTTTTATAGAGAAAGGTAAGAAACATTTTGCTCTTTTGATGGACAGCATTCCCAGATCACAGATGCTTTCCATGTATATCTGAGTATTTGGAAATCCCATTTGCACATCTAAGAAATTTCCAGGGCCCAGAGAGATGGCTCAGTAGAATAAATGCTTGCCTGGCAAGCACAAGGGCCTGAGTTCAATCCCGGTTCCACAAAAAAAAATAAATAAATAAATAAAAATAAATCCAGACATTACATCCCTAGTATTGATCGTATATCACAATTTGAAAATTACTATTATTCCTCATTTTTATCACCTGTTACATATCTGAGCAAAAAAAAAACAGTGCAATGATTTCTTTTGGTTCCTGGAAGTAGAGGTTCAGTCCATGGTTGCCTGGATATATTGCTTTTAGACTTGCAATTACGCAAAAGCTTCATGATGGGATGCCATAGGAGAGGAGAGCAGCTCATTTCATAATAGCCAGGAAGCAGAAAGGGTAAAAGAGCCAGATAATGCACTTAGAACCAGATCAAGTTCCCAAGATCAGACCCTCATCACCCACTCATATGCCCCTCCTCCTATCACCTTCTGAGAATACTATCAGATTATGATCTCACTAACCTCATGATACAGACACTTCTGTAGGCCCTCACCTTTGAATATTACTTTAAGTCCTAAATACATGAGTCTACTCAAACCTCTTGATTGGATTACGTAGGTCAGGGTAGGTGGGGCTGAGAGCTTGCATCTCTCATGGGTGCACTGATACTGCTGCATAGGCACTACTATCAAGGTTGAGCTTTTCTGATAATGACAACACTGAGTACACCAGGAAAAGTGTTGTTTGCTGCCAGTAAGGAAGAAACACAAGTGTTAGTTTAATTTTGCCTTTGAAAAGGAGTGTGTAGGTAACTAGGACTTTATGGTTTGCTATGCTTGGTGGGCCTCTAAAAAGTTATATTTCTAGGAAGATAAAAAGTTATGCATTGTTGTTACTTGAGGATAACACTTTGAACCACTGTTCTCACATATTCTCTGTTCTTTCAACACTTTATAGTAAGTCTGATCTTTGCTTCTAGCTAAAAATGAGTGCTATGTTACGTAGGCATCAGGATTCATACTAAGATAATACATTGTCATCTCATTTCAACTTCAGTGACTGGAGCAGTTATTGAAATACATCCCATTAATTAAAAAAGAAAATGAAGATCAGAAGAAAAAAAAATAACCTTTCAGAGTTGGGGAGATAGTTCAGCAGTCTAAGCACCTGCCTGGAAAATGCAAGAACACCTATTTGACCCCAGATACTGCATGGTGTGCCAGCCCCAGAGGCCCAGTGTGCTGTGCCAGGCACAGAAACCAAGCATGGTGGCAAACACCTGTAACCACAGTTCTGGGAAGGCTGAGCCAAGAGGCTCGCCAAGCATGCACACTGCATGGTGAGACCCTGTACCAAATACAAATAATATAAGACAAAAAAAGTCAGATATATATGTCTCATCTCATTTTTATCCCCTTTCTCAGGAGGTGCCTGAGGCTATAGCAATATGCAGCCACTACTGTTTTATGGTTGCTTAATATCTATCTGTGCACCAGGGAAGAGTCAACATGTGTCTGTACTGCCTACAAATAAGGGTGTTGTGATCGTAGAAAAATCTTTGATTGTATGCTACATAGTGGACTTACAAACAATATTTTATCTTTTCATATATTTTTTTAGTTTGCACTTTTTATTATTATTTTTAAAGAATAAAAAATAGTGATAGAAGAAAACAGCATTATACATGATACAAGATTTCACTAAAAAAGTAATAGGAATATAACAATTGTTGCTGTATTACATGATGCTATGTGCAAATTAGTTCTTCAGATTACCAGATATAAACGTGTAAGTTTTGTTTAAAAAAACAATAACCAAGAAGTTATAAGAAATTCAAGGGAAGAAAAAATCAGAGTAAAAACAAAAATTGTAAGCATTAACTGCTCCTTTCTTCCTTTCTTTTATATTCATATAAGTAGAATTCTCAAAGTAGAAAGGAGTAGGCAGTAAATATTTAAAGGTTTAAGATTTCTGAATGTAGTTCAACTTATAATACCACATTTCCAAGAAAAATGAACGTTTTTGCATAAGAAATTTAAATAAAATCATACCAAGATACACAAAAATGAAATTGTTGAAAACTTAGTATAAAGAAAAAAACGATTAAAGCATATACATAAAAATATTAGCTATGGAAGAACAAAATTAAATAGCATCTTATTCCACATTAGAAAGAAAAAAAAAAGGACCATGTGTGTAAGAAACCAGACTTATTAAAAGACTGAAAGAAAAAAAAAGATCTATCCTGTTTGAATTTTATACTTAGCAAACATACTTTTGAAAACTAAAAGCAAAATTATTTTCTAATTATACAAACTTGAAATATTTTAATACTTACAGACATAGCGTATAAGAAATAACAAAGAGGATAATTCAAAAGGCAAGAGAAGTTGCAGTATGCTCCTGGATGAACAATAAAAAGCTCTCAAAGTAATAGTTATGCAGGACTATATAAAACATATTAGATGAACCCTTATTTTAAAAGGTCATTGAAGATTTCTATGAAACAGTACCAATCTTATGTCAGGTTATACATGTATTTCTGGGACTACAGGGGGATTTCAAAGAAATAGCTATAGCTCAGTCCTACAAGTGACACCTGGCCACCAGTAAGTGTCATAGTCATTATCCATGTCCACAACACGCTAGAACTTTGTGCGATATCCTATCCCCAAACTGTCAGAAGTGATGGTCATTTTTTTCTCATTCCAGCATTTGTCTATTTTATTCTTGGTACTTCTTTACTATCATGAAAACTTTTTCTTATTTCAATTGTTTTGAAACATTTAATTTTTAATTAATTAGTATTTAATTTTCTGAATACTGCTTAATCTTAATTTTTGTTTTAAGATTCATACAATATCTTTGAATTATGATTTATCTAAAAGACATCATATAATATCTTCTCCTAGTATTAGAAGCTTAGAAAGCATATTTCTATTTTCTGTTTTTATTTTACTTCTTCCCTGTCCTTTATACATGCACATACACACATATATATCAAACAATATTTTTTTCTTTGAACATTTGAACAGACTACCGAGGCCAAGGCCTTGACCTCCACATGAATACTCAGAAGCAAGGTATTAGATGCTGATACATAGTCAAAGCAACACAATTCTTTCAATCACTGGGCACTTCTTAAATGAGTGTTCTAAGCTTAGAACTACTAATCTGAAGAAAGCCTATTTTGAGAGAGTTGTTCTCTTGGCAAACATTTTCTCCCAATTTATGGCAGAATGAGAAAATTCCTGTTATATTAACCTAAACTGAGTGAAAAGGGCTTATGAACCTTACTGACACAAGGCCAACTCTATTGTTATTAGCTGATATCAGCTTTCTTTTTATATGTCTATCATTTTAAAGGCCAGCAAGATAGCTCAGTGGATTAAGTACCTACTTAGGCAAGTGCAGAGACCAGAGTTCAATCTCTAGCACACACACCAAGGCAAAGACCAAGTCCTGGCGTGGTGGTGCATGGCTGTAAGCCCAGCGCTGGGGAGGTTGAAAAAAGAAGGATTATTATGAGTCTGACCTGCACAGTGAGATCCTGTACCAAATAAAGATATTTAAAAATAAATAACTACATAAATCTATCGTTTTGAAAATCTATATTCCTTTTATTTCTGTATTTAGGAGAGGGTTTTCAGGGTCTCACTACATAGATTGGACTTGTAGTGATCCTCCTGTTTTCAGCCTCACAAGTGCTAGGATTGCAGGTGCACACCACTACTCCCAGTCTCAATCCCCATCTCAGTGTGCCTCGGGGGTGTGGCCAGTACAGCATGCCAGGAATCCAACCCCAGCTACTGCGCTCTGCCGAAGCAGCCGCTTTAGTCTGCTGAGCTATCAGGTCAGCCCTCCACATTCTTTTACAATAGTTGAAATACTATATCTAAGCTTGCTACCTGTCTGTATATAAGCAGGTTGATCCCTTCCAAGTGATCTGAATAATGGGAAAACTTTGTTCCCTGACAGTAGGAAGGTTCATTGTGACTGTATCAAAGAATGATGAATATGAAGGCCTATTTATTTTATGCAGTAAGAGGACCATCTAGAAATTGAGTTAAGAACACTTCCACACACTAATATTAATACATGTTTTTATAGTTAGTTCATGCATATCCACATGGGAAACCATGCATTTCAAGGCATGTTAGGGACCCTCATGTTCCAAGATTCTTTAGAAGTTCTCAACAAAACTCAAACAGTCTTTCTATTAATGCATGCAGTATATTATAGTAGAAGAAGACAGATGAAAATCATGGAATGGTAAAGCAGCATAGGCAAGATTGCAGGGCAAACCAGGGTTAAACTTAGATTTGCCTTTTTCTGCCAAATATCTGACTTCATGTGCAGTATCTCACCAAGAAGGTAAACTATTTCATAGTATGCTAGGCATGTACTGTCCACATACCTTACATTTACTTAGGACATTTTAGTCCACCTACAAGGCAATCTAACATAGTTTAACCATAACCCCAGACAACTCAACTATGAAAGTCATTCATATCAGATGGAAATACAAATGTTCCAGTGGCTACCTGCTCATTCATGGTTAAAGTGAGCTCTTAAACTTTGAAAGATTCAGGCTTACAAACCTTGTCCTACTGTGTTACAACCCTTTACTGTACTGTTCATAAATAGGTAGTTATTACCATGGTCATCATTGATTGCTTTCTACTATTTCCATGCAGTAATTCTTCTGTCTAATTTAACTGCACTGAACTTCTTTTTCTTTTTTTTTTTCTCATTTTATTATTTTATTTTATTTTATTTATTTTTTTCCATTTAATTTTATTTTATTAAAATACAAATGTCAATCAGACACTTTCAAAACACCTTAACCATGCAGAGTCGATGAATTAATACATAGCAAACTGTTTTCATAACGTTTTGGTATTCTACAAGGTGCATACATGATATTATATTTACAGGTTTTTTTATAGCTGAAATTATATCAAAACTTCAATAATTATTTACCTAGTGGATGACCATAGCACTAAAAGCCGACATAATATCCTGTCCAACCACCATTAGTGCAAATCTTGCCTCTCATAGAATTATGTAGAAGCACAGCGTTATCTACTCCAACTGTACTGTCTATACACACACATCATGATTTTTTCTTCCTACAACCCTTCCTTTGTCTACACCTGTCTAAAGTGGGCACTCCATTGACATTCAACTACCTTAGGTGCTTGAACTCGACACCACAATCCAACACAGTCCAGCATTCTGCAACCATAGGGAGTTATTCAAAGAAATTGTCGACCATATCCATTTACAGCTCAGCTTAATATTATGGGCTCACGATGTATACTTCATTTT
>PVKA01055637.1:0-10237 GCA_004027165.1 Ctenomys sociabilis
TATCCATTTACAGCTCAGCTTAATATTATGGGCTCACGATGTATACTTCATTTTTATACTTTTATACTTTTCTGCTGGATGGTTAAGACCCAGATAGATTAAAACTTATATATCAACACATGAACTTTATATTTCCTATGTGGTCATTGAAGTCTTCTCAGGGTTTATCTTGTAGTCCTGTACATTATTCTGTAGTTTCTTTGTCTGTGTCATCCATGTGGATGAGTCACGGCCAATGCTTGACCAGACTGCTCTCTGTGAGAGCCTGAGAAAAAGATTTCTCTTCATGTGACTCTCCCCAGACTCAGTTCTGGATTTAGGTGATGTAAAGACCACGTCTGAGGCTGAGATTTTTAAAAAATCTTTTTATTGGGCTGGGGAGATGGCTCAGTAGAGTAAGAGCTTCCCTGGCAAGTGCAAGGGTCTGAGTTCAATCCCCGGTTCCGCCCCCCAAAAATCTTTTTATTTATTTATTTACTCCTTTTTTTTTTTTTTAAAGGGTTTCACTACACAGCTTGGACTCATAGTGAACCTCTTCTCTCAAACTCCCCAGCTTGGGATCGTAGACATGTGCCACCATGCCCAGTTTTGGGGACAGCCACTGTATGAGGCTGGCACAATGTGGGGCCAGCACAGCATGTGGTACTGGGGGTCAAACACGAGTCCTTGCACTTGCCAGGTAGGTGCTTAGACCCCCGCCCAAGCTATCTCCCCAGCCCTTGTAGTTGAGATTTTAAAAATACTTTCATAAGAACAACTTCAGGATGTGATCCTATCTATCACATCTTTTATTTCTAGTTATTTAATTGCTTCTTTCCTCACTGCTGAGTTCTTACCCCAAAAGTTTTAAGTCATTGAAAAAAATCATTAGTGGTCATAATTATCCTTAAAAATACTTAAAAATGCTGACAAAGAGCAATAAATACATACAATTCTGTAAGTATTACATATATGTTTCTAATGAAATAGTTGGGCTATGTCTTTAAGGATCACATTGCATAGCAATACTTATTTTTAAATTCTAGAATTATATTCAGAGCAGCAAGAAAACTATATTTTGAAACTTTTGAGGGAACTGGAGCCAAACTGAATGGGGAAATACAAATTCATACTCCCCATTTGATGCATGGATTGGTGGTGGACACACTCCCATCATTTCAATATTTTCTTCTTATCCCTTTCTCTTTTTTCTCCTTAAACTTTATTTTAATGGGTCTCAAAATTCTGCAACAGATTTTTTTGTCAAAGTTATTTCATTGAAAAGAATTGATTTTAAAAATTAATGACTTAAAAATTTCCACACACAAGAACATGGTCCACAAAACATTCTCCTTTCCTTCTGAAGGTTTTAGATGCACTGTTATCATTAACCAGCCTTTCACTACTAAACTTAAATGGCCAACTGGGAGAAACAGTTTGGAGACTGCTGTTCCACCACTGATTAAGTGTGGGGTGTCAGGTGTCAGGGATCATATTCATTTAGCCTTCTAAGATTTCTGGGCAGACTTAGTGACCTTGCCAGCTCCAGGGGCATTCTTGTCCACAGCTTTGATGACACTCGGAGCAACTGTCTGTCTCATATCACGAACAGCGACACGACCCAGAGGTGGGGAGACAGAGAAGCTCTCGACACACACAGGCTTGCCTGGAACCAGGTCAACAGTGGCAGCATCACCAGGTTACAAAACTTGGTCCCATCTTCCAGCTTCTTACCAGACCAATGATCAATCTTTTCTTTCGGCTCAGCAAACTTACAAGCGGTGTGAGCTGTGTGACAATCCAGGACAGGGGCATAGCCAGCACTGATCTGGCCGGGATGGTTCAGGATAATCGCCTGAGCAGTGAAACCAGCTGCTTCCATTGGTGGGTCGTTTTTGCTGTCACCAGCAATATTGCCATGCCAGACATCTTTGACAGACACTTTTTTTTTTGGATACTGGGGATTAAACTCAGGACCCTGCACTTGCCAGGCAAGCACTTGTTCTTCTGAGCTCTCTCCTCAGTCCCCATCAGACATATTCTTGATGTTGAAGCCCACATTATCCCCAGGAAGAGTTTCACTCAAAGTTTCATGGTGCATTTCAACAGACTTGACTTCAGTTGGGTGACCACCATACTGGGTTTGAGAACACCAGTCTCCACTCGACCCACAGGGACAGTGCCAGTACCATCGATTTTGTAGACATCCCAGAGGGGTAGCTGCAAAGGCTTGTGGTGTGGAGTGTACACCACTTTCTTGACTGCAACAAGTAAAGAGACAAATCATTTTATGACTCCCCTTGTTTTTAATAGCAGCAGCATCACAGTGCTGGGCGCAGGGAAGGTGACAGGAGGGAGGATGAAGCCTGAAGGGAAGCTGAGGCAAGCCAGCCTCTTTGTGCCTCTGTGTGCCCTGTGATTTTTCCATTGCCAAAAAGAAATACATGAGACAAGTAACTTAGGGAAGGAACAGTTCATTATGGCTCACTGTTTCGGAGTTTCCAGTCTATGATCCGCTGGCTCCAGTATTTCCTTGTCTGGAATGAGGCAGAGGGTCAGGAAAGCGTGGTCCAGGAAAGCTGCCTGCCTACAGGCCAGGAAGTGAGGCTACTGAGGGAGCAAGCCTGACACCATGGGGAGACAGCTTCTATGACAAACTGGACTCTGTGACCCGCTTCCTCCAGTGAGACCCTGCTTTCCACTGCCTCTCAATAGTGCATGAGCTGGGGTCCAAGCTTTCAGCAGGTGAGATTTTGGGTGACATTTAAGACCCGAATCATAATGAGTGCCAAGAAAACAGAAGCTTTGCATAGATAGGAGGAAAGCATTAAATGGTCTAACAGTCTCATGTCTGTCAACAAGGGCAAAGTTGGCTCTTTGAGACTCCTGAGAAACTTGTAGTTTGGATATTAGGTTGAAAAATGGGCACTCAAAAATAAATCCTAGTGTCTGGGGAGATGGCTCAGTGGAATAAGTGCTTCCCTGGCAAGTGTAAGGGCCTGAGTTCCATCCTAGGTTCCGCAAAAAAAAAAAAAAAAAAAAAAAAAAAATCCTAGTCCCTTGAACTTGTGTTACATCTATTTATTTATTTATTTAAAGGGTCTTTGGGAAAAAAAGAGCTCTTGAAGATATAATTGTTAAGAATCCAGAGATGAGATTATTCTGGATAATCTGGGTAACGTCACAAGTATCCTTACTTAAAAAAAAGTAATGAAGCAACAGTCACTGAGGCTATGGAGGCAGAGTTCAGAGTGATGTGGTCACAATTTAAGCCATGCTAGGAGGCACCAAAAACGGAGGGGCAAAGAAAGACAGACTCTTCCTTAGGGACTTGGAGGGACTATGGCTCCGCTGACACCTTGATTTCAGACTTTTGACTTCTGGAGCTGTGAGGGCATAAATTTACATTGTTTGAAACCACCACATTTGCAATAATTTGTTTCTGCAGCCTCAGGAAACAAATACACACTTCTAATAAAAAAACATGAGACGTTCTTGGGCTATTGCTTCTTGAATGCTGCTGGCCGGGCACCCAGCCTCCTACAAAGCAGTAGAAACTTCCACGAAGAGTTCTGTCCCATCTCTAGTTTGAACCAGGGACATGGGTTTCAACATAGAAAACAATGTAAGGTGCCTCTTTACACTAGGGTAGTGTTGAACCCAATCTGGACTGAATCTCCGGTGGGTTCCTGGGGGTAGTGTCCTAGGATTTTGTACCAGAAGAGACCAGGAATGAGAAACTTTCCATTGCTACCACCTTGAGATGTCCTCTTCCAGGGAAATAAAGATTTCTGTTTAAACTGTATATGCATGCAAATTTCAGTCGTTTCCAACCCAATGGGAAACTGGTTACCTAATAGACAGGAATTAGGGGGTCTATGAGCTGTAATGGTTTGGCTTCTGCTGCTTCACCAGAGGTGGAGCTCTTCCTAATAACAGAAGACTGACAACAGGCCCCAGGGATGTTTTCAGAAGGCTACAAATACATACAGCTCATCAAGAGAGATCAGGTAAGATGACTTCTTAAAGGTCTTCACAAAGCTCACAACTAGGGGGTGGTTTTAATGCAGGAAGAGTGTAATTTTAACAGCAGCCTTTCCTGCTTCTGAGAGCAGTTTTGCAGATGTGTTACCTATTGTGTGGCACAAAAGGTGCCGGCATAGTAAGCAGTCATCAATACCGAGGCAGGAGCTGTCTGCTCACATCCTGGAAATCTAAGCACATGATAACGGCCTGAATACTTCATCTTGTAGACACAGTGAGATTCATAAAACTGTCTTTTAGCCATTTTAGAGTTGAATCTTTCTCACCCGCCAAAGCACTCCTTCAAAAACTAGCAGGCATTTTACAATTGAGCAGAGAAGCTGATACTTTTAAAACTGCTTTTAAGGGCATAGTAAATGGAAATAGCTGTCTTAACTTCAGACCAGCTGGGAATGCAATCTCTGTTTTATGTAAAATGAAATGATACCTGGTTAGCCTTATTTTTTAATACTCATCTTTATTATTTTTTCCGAATTTTATGGATGCTAGAGAAACATTCCATTTATAAAATTATATTCCCAGTATTAAGTTATGCAGAACGATGTTTTTTAAAGCTCTTAGAAACTTTGAGGTTCTTAGTTTACCCTCGATTCCCTTGTCCCCAACATCATCAAACTCCACTCTGACCAGTGAAAAGCTTTTCCCAGATCTAATGCTTGTAGTGTGAAATAGAAATTGAGGCAGTTTTCTGGGTATGTGAAAAGCAAAACCTCATTCTAACCTGGAAATACTTTTGGCTAATTATCCAAAATACTGGTTATTTTAGTTTGTCGGATAGGACCATTTAAACTACACCCCTCCCCCACATGCCTACCATCCCATAAATCAAAATGTACCTGTTCTGCCTTCTGTGCTCCTCAGACTTTGCTCTTCAAATTTAAAAATGACACGTAGGGACTTTTGCTAAGTGAGAAAGTGGGTTTTGTAACTGGCACCTGAATTTGTTTAGGAAGAAGAAATGATCCTTTCTTTTAATAATTCTAAGTGATTTCTTTTTCATTGTTTTACAGTCAAAAAATTAGAAGGCTGTTTCTGAATTTCTGCAGCCTTTATATATATGACATATTTCTTAGAAAATACATTGTGCCTTGGTACAGGTGCATGAAAGAAATATGATCCAATCGCAGCCATGGCAAATAACTTCCTCAGAAGCTACGTGTGGGGTGGGAGAAGCATTTCCTTTCATCTCTCATGAAGCCAAATGATTCAAGCTAAGAAGCATGGAGTAAAGATAATTTCTGCGGTAGGGTATAGAGAGAAACCCAAACCATTTGTAAACAAGAAAGAATTCAGCTTTGCCTATTTATAATAGCAGAGGAGCTTACATTTTTATTTCAAAAGGACTGTCATTTCTTAGTGTAAATCTATTAGCTTTTGTTTTCCAGACACTGCACTCTCCCACATTGCTTGATTTTTACATGACCATGTCTTTTATCCATGTCTCTGGAGAGTCACTGGCTTTCTGGCAGATCCTGCAGTTAGTCCCCTCTGTGCCAACTGTGACAAAAAGCTCAGACCTGCTAGGTGCGACATAGTGCCTTTCTCTGCAGACTTTCGAGATATGGTTTTGTGTTAGTCATCCCATAGTTTGAGTTGTGTGTGGATCACATGGTGGATTGGCCCCTTAGGAAGAATATTTAGGTATGTTTAAAACTCAGGAAGATTTTCTCTTTTACCAACTCGGTTTAATAATTTCTTGCAAATGGCGCTCCACAATACTGTTTTGGGTGAGTAGTTCGAATTTGTTGACTTCATGAATCAGTGATGCTTTAGAGAATTTTTAGAAATCTAGAAAGCTAAAATCACCACTAGTTCCTGGCAAACCACCTATGTCAGGTCACATTAAACAAAGAGGAAAAACCAGGGAGAGCTGGAAAGCACTGCATTTAGAGACCAGGACTTTTCTGGGTCACTGACTTATTTGAGAAGCTGCAACCAAACCTATAGATTCTTGCCCTGTTGATATATTTTGTGCATACAAACAACATTTTGTTTATTAACACTCTGGAACCCATCGATGAACTCCCATCAATAATCCAGGCGTTAGGTATTACACTGCAAAATGTAAAACGAAATGAACAATCCATGTGCTATACAGAGTGGCTCAAGAAATGTAACTAGAGAGTGATTTATTGTCTAAGAGTTCTGGTTACCTCAGTTTAATGAACTGAAGGGCAGTGGGACCTGCGCAAATATTATTGAGCTTTGTTTTATTCACTCACAGCAAGGGAAATGGATATGGGGCATGTAGCAGATACACTAGCAAATGGAATGTTCTAGCCAAAGTAAATAAACTTTTGGTGAACGATTTTCTATTTCTCATATTTTAAGAAGGATATTAATGACAATTTCCATTTCCATTTTTGTGACTGATATTTTCATTTAATTTTAGATATTATAAGCGCTTGCATGTTGTAGAACATACAGGCTCAGAAGCACAATTTGGGACAATGCATGCTGATATTTAGGACTTATTATTTCATTTATTTATCAATTCATTAATTATTTGTTGAGAATTCCAATGTGACAAAACCAGCTATTGCTGGGAATACAGAAATGATAAAAGAGAGGTGATTTGATGATTTGGTATAATTTCTCTCTATGTCTGTCTTTCTCTGTCTTTCTGTCTGTCTCTCTGTATGTCTGTCGGTTGCCTTTCTGTGGTACTGAACCCTAGGCCTGATGGCACAAGTGTCCTACCCCTGAGTTACATACTCAGCATGATTGATTGATTGACAGGGTTTCTCTAAGTTACTCAAGTTGTACTTGAACTCAAGATCCTCCTGCTTCAGGCTCCTGAATAATTGAAATAACAGGCCATGGTCAGCTATATGTCTTTGTTCAAAAAGAAACAATTTCCCATGGTGTGAAATCTGACTTGGAGGAGCAGGCATGCATTTTACATTTCTTTCTTTCTTTCTTCTTTTTTGGTTGAGGATAAAACTTTATTTGAAAGAAAAGCTTCTGTTGGTGAGGGACAGAAGGGGACTCCAGTGGGTTGCCCAGGAAGCTGCCTCTTTTTGGGACTCTTATAGGGCAAATCATGTGGAGCTAAGGTAGAGAAGGGGTCTAGCTTAGGTGGATGTAGGGTGGGACAAAACTATGGTCAACCAATGGCATTATAAGCACGTTGCTCAGGTAAAGTTGATTAAGCCCAGGACCAAATGGGGAAGAGAGTCACAGGGTAAGTGGGTGTGAATATGGGACTGAGTCTCTTCCCCTTGGGGGTTGGGCTAGTGACTCACTTGGGTCTTTTCAGGTGATCACTACCTATTTAGAATATCAATCCTGAGTGCTACTCTTTTAGCATTTGTTTGGCCTTTAGGTCAGGTTCACTGCAGGAGCCTCCATTCCTCGCAGAGTTGCAGACATATTGTTTCTTCTATTATTCCTTTCCAGGGCCTGCTACTGCCTGACTGCCTAAAGTATTTCTATCTAACTCTGCTGCCTACATCATTCTCCCATCTGAAGAAGTAACCTGAACTGCCATGAAGGATTTGGGCGATGACCGCTCTGGCTTCTTCACGCTGAAAGGGGTCGTAGTTGTGAACTGGCAGTCAGATATATTCTTCAGAGGTTCTATCTAAAGGCCCTCAATAGATGACAGGCATTGTCATTACAGCTTTGAATCTGGAGAAGACAAAGGCAAGGAAACAATTCAGTATGTATGAGTCAAATAATCACATCAACAGGATGACTATGAAAAAGACAGGTTAGATATCTCTTAAATGTGGGGTTTAATCCCTTTCTTATCTTTTATGGCCATTTTGTATAGTTTTAAACAAAGTGGCATTTTTTATTATTATTGGGGCACATGAATTGTGAGAAATAGGGAAAACACCAAATACTCTCCAGTTATCAAGTGGAGCCACTGGCTGTTTAATTACTGACAAATCTGTATAAGCATCTATTGAAAGTTCTACAGGCTTTAAAAAAAAAAAAAAAAAAAAAATATATATATATATATATATATATATATATATATATATATATATATATATATATAGTGACAGTTAACATGGGTTTCCTCAGGCTGAGAGGGAAGACACATAACCACCTCAGTCTGAAACTTCCTCTGACTCCATCATAAACATTTCCTTTTTTGTTTTTTTTTCTGTAGCAGATTTGGATATTTTAGTTTGAAATGTCCTTTTCTTCTGTCTGGATCCAGGGAAACATAACTTTTTTTTTTAGTTTTCGGACTGGTCTTCGTTCCTGTAGGCTGCTAGTATCACCATTCTTATTTTTTATCTATAGTTCCATTCTGTATCCCCTTTTTACTATGAGACACCTTCTGAGCAAGTTTTACCAACTTAGACAAATTTATTTCTGTAAACCCTTTTTACTTCTGCAGCTTGTGTTAGATACTGAGGTTCACTGAACAACATATATACAATATCTGGTGGATCCCAGTTAAAGGAATCTTAATCTAGCATATTTGTTAAAGGTTTTAACTGCACGATTACTTGAGTTTTGGTATCTTCTTGGAAAGAACAATTTTTTTGAGAAATTGGAGCACATCAAAGCATAAACATTTGAGCTAATAAGTACATTTATAAACTTTTTTGAGACCTAGCAATAGTAACTTACTAGCGCTTAGACCTCTGTATTTATGGAGTCTGACAGTTTGTTATAAGTCTCTCTAGCTTTAGTTAAGTGACATCACACCTGTATTAACTATGAGCATGAAATACCTGAGTTACATCAGAAATCAAGCAGATTAATTTATGCATTTATCATGAAATACACAGCATTCAGTCAGATTAAACCGATGAAATACCTTTTAAATCTTGTACATGAACAACAATATATTACATTTGTAAAATGTCAGTCTCAGCATCATCTTGATTAGTAAGCAACCTGAATATATTGTAGTATCACAGTTATAGCTAAAGCAACATATTTTTTTTGTTCTCATTAAACTTTTTATTTTTTTTTAATTTTTTCATTTATTTTTATTTTATTAAAATACAAATGTCAATCAGACAGTTTCAAGACACCTTAACCATACACATTCAATGAATTAATACATTGCAAACTGTTTTCATAACGTTTTGGCATTGTACAAGGTGCATACATGATATTATATTTACTGATATTATTTTAGCAGATATCTCTTATCAGTGAATTAAGAGTGTAGTTGCTTACTTATCTTATTTTTTTATACCTGAATTATATCAAAAATTCAATAATTATTTACCTAGTGGATGACCATAGTACTAGAAGCTGACATAATATCCTGTCCAACCACCATTAGTGCAGATCTTGCCTCTCATAGAATTATGTAGAAGCACAGCGTTATCTATCACAACTGTACTGTTTATACACACACATCATGATTTTTTCTTTCTACAACCCTTCCTTTGTCTACACCTGTCAAAAGTGGGCACTCCATTGACATTCAACTAACTTAGGTGCTTGAACTCGACAACACAATCCAATACAGTCCAGCATTCTATAACCATAGTGAGTTATTCAAAGAAATTGTCGACCATATCCATTTACAGCTCAGCTTAATATTATGGGCTCACAATGTATACTTCATTTTTATACTTTTCTGCTGGATGGTTAAGACCTAGGTAGATCAAGACTTACATACCAACACAAGAACTTTATATTTCCTATGTGGTCATTGAAGTGCTCTCAGGGTTTATCTTTTAGTCCTGTACATTATTCTGTAGTTCCTTTGTCTGTGTCATCCATGTGGATGAGTCACGGCCAATGCTTGACCAGACTGCTCTCTGTGAGAGCTTGAGAGAAAGTTTTTTCTTCATGTGACTCTCCCCAGGCACACTTTAGAATTTCAATCTCTTTCCTCTGTGGCTCCATAATCTCCTTGTTCAGAAAATTTGGAGCTCACCTGAGTTTCATGATGTTGCAGTACAGGTTCTCCTATGTCCTGAGTGTTCGCTGACCTTGAAAGGCTAGGGCCAAAATGTTGGCTGGCCTTGTGGCTCTTCTATTTCTCCAACTCTGACTTGTGAACTTAGGTTGTTAACCATCCAGAAGAAAAGTTGATTAGTATCCTGCAGCATATGCCATTCACTTTGCCTTATCTGACTCAATTGATTTTACTTGTTGTACGTTGTATTTTACTTTGTATTTCTGCTTTTCACTTGTTATACTAGGGAGACTATACGATATTTACACATGTGTGTCTGGTTTATTTCACTTATGAGTATATGTTCAAGTGGCATCCACTTCAGTATAAATG
>PVKA01055638.1:0-10229 GCA_004027165.1 Ctenomys sociabilis
TGAGACTGGGCACGGTGGCGCACACCTGCAGTCCCGGCACGTGGGCGGCTGAGACTGGGCACGGTGGCGCACACCTGCAGTCCCGGCACGTGGGCGGCTGAGACTGGGCACGGTGGCGCACACCTGCAGTCCCGGCACGTGGGCGGCTGAGACTGGGCACGGTGGCGCACACCTGCAGTCCCGGCACGTGGGCGGCTGACCCTGGGCACGGTGGCGCACACCTGCAATCCCAGCACGTGTGAGGCTGAAGACAGGAGGATCACTACGAGTCCAGTCTATATAGTGAGACCCTGTAGACCTTGTACTAAATACAAGAAAAATAAATCGTTTTATTAAAAGCTATCGATTTTTGAGTGCTGACTTTGTATCCAGCTATACTACTGAATTTACTTATTAACTCTAGCAGTCTTTTGATGGAGTTTTGAGGGTCTTCTACTTAGAGTATCATGTCATCTGCAAATAATGGTAATTTAACTTCTGCCTTTCCTACCTTTCTTTCTTCAATTTCTCTGTCTTGTCTAATTGCTCTGGATAATATTTCCAGAACTATATTGAAAAGGAGTGGTGACAGTGGACATCCTTGTTTTAAAATTAGAGGTCCCATTCAACGCAGCTATTCCCTTTTGGTATATTTTGCCATAAGTAATTAAAACATCATACACAGCAATATATGTACAGTCATGTTTATAGCAGCACAATTTATAATAGCTAAATCTTGGAAAGAACCCAAATGTCCATCAACTGAGGAATGAATAAAAAAGATGTGATATTCTTATACAATGAAGTATTACTTAGCAATAAAGAAAGGCTTCTATGGGTAAATGGACACATCTAGAGACCATATTCACAAGTTAAATAAATTAGACTTGCATGTCCCTAGTATAAGAAATTGAAAGAGTAAATAAGATCCAAGAGGTACAATAGATATGGAGAAAAGGAAAGAAACTGCTAAAAAGGAAAGAACTTGGATGGGGAAAAGAGAAAAAATGGAAAGGGGGAAATATATATATATATATATATATATATATATATATATATATATATTAGCTAAGATAACTGTACCACTAATATCCATGAGTTCATTGAAAGGAACAGTTAGTGCTTATATTGTTTGAACAATTTTGCTTGCCTGATAATCTGAGTAACTAGTCTGGTAATCTGAGTAACTGCTTTGAAGCTAACAATATGCAATATAATAACCATTAATTTCCTATCATCTTGCTTTGAATCCTGCATCATTTTTATTGTTCTTTTTTTTTTCTTCAAAATAAAAAAATATTTTAAATGGTAAAATAGTTCAAAGGAAAGTAAAGAAAGTAAACCATAGGCCTTGCTCTTACAGAATCCCTCAGGTTACCTGTATAAATGAAATTACACAGCACACTCCATAGTGCATTTCTTACACTGTTCATGAAGTGCAGGACAGTGAAGTAATGCCCCGCATGCACTTTAGTAAAATACAATCCCAGGCCAACAAAGGCGTGGTAGCCATGGAAACTTTAGTATCTTCGTAACATTTACTTCCTTAGCACTCACCAGCATAGGTGCAATTGCAGTAAAAAAATGAGGAGAATACTTAAGTGTGTTTACACACACGGCTGATGGCACTGACAATCTCCTGCCTCTGCTCTTCCAGGTCCAGGTGCTTTCTCGCTCTAAAGTGCACTTGGAGTAGCCCCGTCAACACTGGAAGCAGTGTTATTGCCTCATCATTCCTTCCATTTGTCTGGTGCTTGCTGGCGTGGGTGTTTGTGAAACCAAATGTTGACCCCATCTGTAAATTCAGAAAGCGCTCTCTAGCCTCTCAAAATACCTTTCTCTCACTTCCAAAAATCTCATCTAGAGACTACAGGAAGACAGCTAGCAGTGTCCCTCCATCTCTCCACACCAACGAAGTACCCAACTCAAATCTGATTAAAATTATATCAAATGATGCCCCCCCAACCAGTGTACTTCAGTTAGTTGCCCAGGTAATAGTTCTTGTTACAGTTTGTAGTGGATTTCTAAGTGGTGGTCAACTTATTACACCCAGCTGAATTAAACTAGCTTGGTACTGGGTATGGGAGACCCTTCTGAGGATTGTTGCCAGAAGCATAAAAGGCAGAACAGGAGAAGCTGCTGGAACACTGTTAGGGATGCCATTTGGAGAAGCTGTTGGAACTGTTGGAAGCTGCTAGTTTTCTTGGGCTATTCTGCTGGAGGACCTTGTCATGCTGGTTTTCCTGATGAACTTTGGAGAAGCTCTGGTCCTCATCTTGAACATCGCTTCCTGGCTCAAGAAGAGAAGGTGGTGCACTGCTCAGCTTGTCACATTGGCTTTCCTGATGGGAACTCAGTGCTACTCATCACAGGAGGGGCTCAGAACCTCACTGTTACTGAGGATGGCTGTGATACTTTTGGGGGAGTCTGATGCTTACCTTGAGCATTGCTTCCTAGCTCCAGTTCAGATCCCTTCAGCCTGCTAGCACAAATCCTTCATCTCACTGGCACAGACTAGCTTCCACCACTGACCTTTGAGCCTTTCCAGTACAGATCCATGAATCAGGCCTGCATGAGACCTTGGTGTGGACTATAGGCCTCCAGTTGGACTGTGGGGGTGTTATTATGAGCACTAGGCCCTCAGCTGGATTCTTTAGTGTTTAGTATTATAGTTGGGCTTCCTGCACTTGTATAGGGCAGTGATTCATTATAAAATGTGTCTTGTCTTGTACTATATTATTTCCCTTGCAAAAAAAAAAAACAAAAAAACAAAAAAACACTGTTAGGCACATTTCAAGAACCAATCCCCAGCAGAGAAGCCATTCTGTCTCTATACCTCCTCCTCGCTTATCCCATATAAGCCCTAAACCACCAGATATCTGGGCCTGATATTTTGGGATTGACCTGCTCAGTGTCCATCAACACACATAAATCTGTCTCTAACTCTTGGGTGTCATTGTGTGTTTCTATTTGCTACCACAAAATCAAAGCTTTTACTCCCATTCTCAATACTTGAGTTATTCAATTTGTATATTTTCTCTGTCTAAACCCTCTGAAAATGGAACTGTACCTAAATCTCTTCACGTGACCCTTAAGAAGACCCCACATGTAAACTAATGCTTAGAAATATTATTTGTAGTAGTATAAGTTCATGGAAAGCAAATACTATGAGAGAGGTAAGGTAGAAGACAAAACTATGGGAATTTACTTTTCAAACACCGTACTTTTCATGCCAGAAAATAATAAGTAAGTTCCACAAGATTTGTAGTTCACTTATGTTATTCGAAACATGACCAATATTCGTCAGTCCCTGAGGTACATAGAGTCACGCTTGTTGACCATCAACTCTCTTGAAGGGAGCCTAATGGGAGTTTTCTCAGTAGCTGAGTTGGTCAAATAATCATATAATTCCTACTTGTGTTGTTTTCCACAAATACCGGATCTACAGATTGACTGATGTAAAAGCAACAAAGCAAATGTAAACCAACCAAAACTGAATTTTAAAAATTTAAAAGTCGGTCTTAGAGCTTTAAAATACATTGTTCCTTTATTCCCCTACATAAATGGACTTTTTTGTTTTGTTTTGTACTGGGGATTCAACTCAAGACCTTGTGCTCGCCAGGCAGGCACTTATTCCTGTACATAATGAACTTAGCAGGAAAAGCTTCTAGGCAAGGACCTCACAGATTTCACTGGTCGCATAGTCCAAAATGACAACCTTATTCACAAAAACGGATTGCCCAACAGTAAGAACCAGTCACTCTTAGCGTTGTAAGAGAAAGCACTTCAAGAAAGCATCGTGTAGCTCAGTATGGGCCAGCTCTGATGAATTTAGGGTTTATGGGCTACAGTGGGCTCTTTGTTATTATTGAAAGCTCTAAAAGTTTTGCCAGTAATAGTAAAGGCAAATTTTCTGGGTACTTCTTTGTGCTATTGTGAGAAACATATGGGTGTGCTCATTTGGTTTTTTTGCAAAGGGCATTGATCACAAATTAATAGCATTTTGTGAATTATTTCTATAGGCAGCAACTCTATAAAATCAATGCATAAATCTGACAAAAATGTTAACAAAAGTAACTTTACTGCACACTGCATAATTCTTGTTGTGGAAACAAAAATGCTAAAATAAATACTAAACTATATTCTGCATTCCATAGAGTATAGCAGCAGTCATTCCAAAGTTGTTAATATGTTTTTGGTAAATATTTTTAATATTGTGAAACAAATATTTATGCAAAGAGTAAGGGCAAAACAAAACCATCTAATAAGAAATCAAGAAGTAAAAACTTTGAAGGGTTTTTGGCCTTCTGTGAATTTCACTATCCTCTGTACAATATATTCTAGCAATACATATATATTTAACCATCATTTGCTATATTGCCATCAACCAAAATTTTAGCCTTCTACCCTGCAAGCTTTTCCAGGTCTCACCTGAGTTCAGGACCTAAGAATAATCACAACCCTTCATCTTTTTTCTGCCTACATCATCTCTTCAAACCACAGGTACCTGTGCTCAAGCAGGTCAACAGAATGGCTTCTACAATGACAGCAAATCTTTCAAGTTCAGACGAACTAAAGCAAGACTCCACTGGGCTCATCAATGCTCCCCTTACTGCCTATGAAAATTCCATGCCAAATACCAAGATGAGTTAAAGCTCCATTAGACAGTTAAGTGACCATGCATGCATTCACATTAACAGAAGATTTCATACTTGTTTTTTCTTCTCCTCCCTTTTCAACAATTCCTTCTTCCTCCACAATTTCTCTTTCTCCTCTTCCTTTACTCTTCTTCTGGCAGAAATTTCCATTTCCAGTCTTGCCACCTCTTCTTGTTGGGTACGCCACTGAAATACCTGAAATCAATAGAGAAACTCTGTCTTAATACCTTTGCAAACTCTCAGGATTTCACATGGCTAGGTCCTAAATCAAGTAAAAGTCCCACTTAAATTTTCTGCACATATGAGTATATGAATTGCATGTGCTAATATGTACATTAGTAATAAAAGGAACTAAATCTTTGTAATTATCTCAAGAAGAGACTCTTAATCTCATGGAGTCATAGATTAAAGTCTTACATATCTGTTATTTAGCTCCAAAGGATCCATGAGTTCCCATAATTCCCATAGTAATATACAGAATGAAAATTGATAAAATACTGCCTTACAATATTGAAAATTACTAGTCTCTTTTTGAACTGACTATATTCAAAATTTTAGTTTTCTAAAAATGAATTTTTCCATAGTTATCAAAAAAAAGGCAATCCCAGCCCTGGTTTCCGAGCACTGTTCCATGTCCCACCTGGGGCCTTTCTGGACAATCATGCCAGCCTTCCTTAAAGCCCCAGGACCAGAACACATCATCAGTTCCTTCTGCCTGGCCTGCTGCTTTCCCTGTCCTTCATTTTCATAGCTCTTCTTCTGTCCATGGCTTATGAAAATCAAGAGCCCCCTCGAGCACTGCGGGCACCTCCCTCCTGACGCCCAAGCACACGTTTCTCTCTACTTCACCTTGTGGTGGTACCTGACCTGCCCGAGCATCCCTTACCCTTAAAGCACTTTCCTTCTCAGGCCATGACATTGCTCTTCCCTCCCTTCCCAAGGGAGAGTGCCCTCTTCTTCCTGCCCTTCACCCCTACCCACACTACTCTTTCTTTGAACTCCAGACTGTATTTATTACTTGATGTGCCGAGTCTTTTCTGAGTTCATCAATTCTAGTTGTCTAACCATACAATCGAAAGCATCAGGTATTTCATGTGAAATCCTTCTTAAAACAAATTTCCCAGCTCAGCATCTCTCACTTTGCCATAGTTTCCTATCAAGCCCCATGTACTTGTTTCTCTTTGTTGGATGTCCTGCTTTGTGAGAATACATGTCCCCAGGTAGTTCTGCTTCTTTTTGTTCCTATGTATATACATCAATACAATTGTTTTGTTACATTTTACAATGGATTTATAGGAGCATGCATTTTGTAAACTCAGATGAGCTTTTATTTATGACAAATCAATTTTCAACCCATTAAGCTTCCTAGTGTATTCAAATCTTTATGCCAAATGCATATTGAAACAAGAACAGACAGTTCAAAAGAGTAACGCCAGTTGATCAATATAGGGCTAACATAATTTAGCTTTCTTACTCCCAACCAATGTCAATAAATACATGAAAAAATGTTCAACACTGCTGACCATTAGAGAAGTGCAAATGAAAACAACAACAAGTGTCTTGGTTACTTTTCTCTCATTGCTGGGACAAAATACCCAGCACTCAAAATTAAGGAAGGAAAGCTTTGTTTAGCCCACAGGTAGTGGACATTTCAGTCCATACTTAGCTGGCTCTAAGGCAGAGTGGCACATGGCAAGGGACAGCCATTCATGGTGGCAGAAAAACAGCAAAAAGCAAAGGAAGGAGCAGCAGCTGTGCCTGCAAGTAAGCCTCTCTCTTTTCCTTACATTTATATATAGATTATCTGCCCCACAGCAGGTGTCGCACTCACACCCATAATCCCAGCATCAGATCATGAATTAATTGCAAACTCTAGAAGCTGCCCCGGGCTGGGGAGATAGCTCAGTAGAATAAGTGCTTGCCTGGCAAGCACAACGTCCTGAGTTAGATCCCTGGTACCACACACACACACACAAAAAAAAAAAAAAACCCTGCCCCAGTGATTGCATGGGGGATAACTAGACACAAACCATAACACTGCAATTCCATCTTATTGTGGAAAGAATGGCCATCGTTAAGAAGTAAAATAATAACAAATGTGGTGAGGCTTTTGTGGGGTGGGGAAAGAATCCTTTTACATTGTGGGTGGGAATGTACACTATATTAAAAAAAAATAGTACAACTATTATATTAACCATAATAATCAGGGAGATTCCTCATAATTTCAATGGACAGAAGTTTGGGTTTTTGTATTACTTGTCTTCTGATTTAAAATAAATTTAGAGGAACTGTCACTGAATGACCTTGCATACACTGTACATGTCATATGACTTAAAGGCCCAAAAGCATAAGCAAAAGTCTATCATGAGAGAAAATTTCTGTTTTCTAGAACAAGTACAGCAAACCAGCCAACCAATAAACAAAATCAGATCAAAGTGGAGTAACCAGTTTATCCATCAATTTACCTGTCACTTGCAAATCTAGAGGATGTTTCTTGTCTTCTCCAGAGAAGACTGGATTATGCCAATACTTTTTTTAAAGTATGCCAATGTTTTTAATAGATGCACACACCACAGAATTCTGAAACAGCTGGCAAGCTTAACAACCAAAAGTCAACCAGTTGTAGGTATCTAATAACACTGAACAAAAGAATAAAGAAATACTAAGAAGTGAGTGTTTCTCAAAGCATCAGCCTTCAGAAAATACATTGCTTCCACCACAAAATGGAATCATGGGATTGGTCAAAGAGCCACTAGAGTTTGCTCGAAGTCAGTAATTCCCAGTATCAGCTGTAATTATAACCATGCAGAAAAAAAATGGGAATATTAAAGCCAGGATTGTGAGACCATTACAATGAGAAGCAGGCTCAGTAGCAACTGGTTTCCGGGCAATAAGGTAAAAGTGGGCTTTCCAGGATACACAATGGGTAGGGTGAAGAACTGAGTAGGAAAAGGATGCTGTAGAAAAAAATTCTTATTCTGCAGATCCTCCCAGAGAGAACCAAGAGATTTAGATGGCTCCCATGTGGAGAGAAAGACAACCATTTACCATATTTTCTGTGATGTTTAAGAATAAAAAAGCCGGCAGGTGGGCAAAGGAATCAATATTAGCACAACAGACTAAAAAGAAAAGCTCAGGAAACTGAAAGAACAGTAAGCAGGAGGAAGAATAGCCCAGAAGAACAGCTTAGCAGTTTTATTTTAAAGGGTTTGCTAATTATATTGCTTTAAACAGGCCATGTGCACATAAGTATAGCAATAATGACCAGCAAAGAACATGACCTCAGCAGTGGTCACGTGTGCATTATAAGGAAAGCATTATTTAGATTATTAGCTACATAACAGTTTTCCAAGTCTTTAGCTAATACTTCCTTCAAAATTCCTGCCACATGTGCTGTCTTTGAATGAGAGCACAACCTACCAGAGGGCAATGACATTTGAAACATGCTTATCTACTACAAATAATAAAGACATTAACTGTTTAGCAGCACTACATACTCTCTCTGTTCTCCATGTAAAGTAAAAATGGTTCAAAGTGATGTTTGAAGCACACACATTCAGAGAGAACTGTAGTAGACAAAATAACAAAAAAATGAAGCTCCCCAAAACTTCAAAGGCAGTCATCAGAATTAACATCAAGGTAACAATAGTAACACAATTTTACCTCGAAGTTGAGAGCTTTGAAGAAAAAACGTGTGATGTCAACGTGGCACACAGGAAATGAGTTTCACACACTTGCTTTTCACTCCTCCTGCATCGCCACCAACAAATGGCAGCGCTACCGTGGACAGATGCCTCAGGAGGGGAGGGCTCAGCCACGCGGCCTCCACGCTGCCTTTAAAACCATTATTCCAATTTTCTTTTGTACTTTCCTTACATAGAGAGAGTTCCCAGTGTAGGAAATACTCACAATCTTTGTAAGAAAAGTGAACTGCTCTGAGAAAAATTAGAATTTTGCACATCTTTTAAACATTAAATAACATTAAATATCAATGTTATATTCTACCAGCCGCATTTATGGACACATTATGTGCTGTGCTTATTTTATTGAAGAAATCAAAAGAAAAGTACAGTTTGATTGGTGTCTGTAATGGACAAAAATAAAATACTCAAATCCACTGCTTGCAGAGCTGCCTATGCTCTATTCAGATGTTAGGTACATGGATGACACAATCCATGAAACAAGCGTCTGCCTGACTTCCTCAAGTCTAGGCAGAGCTATCACCCTTCCAGGAAGGGCTGTCTGGCCCACTGCACCCAGTGCCTTCTCTCCCCCAGTATCTTGTCTCTCTTCTATCACAACCGACATCAAACCATTTGGAATGGCCTCTTCCTCCAATGGGCTAACAACCATGCTAAGAGCAGGAATTCAACTTGTCTTACTTGTCTGGTTGTGTTTCCAGAGCCTCCTACAAGAGTTCAAAAAGAATTTGTAAGATTGGTACGTAGTTAAGGCTCTGAGGTTACACTTAAAAATGAGACAGGCGATATTTTCACTTTGATTCTTTCACTGTGGAGGAATCCTTGCTTTTCCAGCTTTTTCAGTGATACCTGGGTTTCACTTGTGCTTGTCTAATAGGAAAAATTCCCAGAAACTTTGACAAGATTGCAACGCCTAATTCATGTTTCTTTCAAGGCCAGAGGACATGTGTAAAAAGTGGCGAACAAATCCCTTTTTCTGACTTCCCCCTTAATGTTGCTACTGTATGTTGCTGAATTCAGTTCAGCTGAGTAAACATCAAATTTTCATTTTATTGAATCTTCAAATGTTTGATAGCTCCATTACATTTTGCAAAATGTTCTACTGTTTTTCAGTATTATCTCTTCACACTGTTGTTCATCTCATGAATTCCATTTATGTTTAACCTTTGCTTATGAAATACAGTACCTGTAATTTTTGCATACTTTATTAAAGCTTTCTATCCTCACTTGGCAATTTTTTGCTTAGCAGAGGAATTTGGTTTTTCCCCTTAGATCCATAATTATCCTTTGGTTTTTGGATAATTCCATAAGTGCATTTTTATCATGTCTCTTTGATAACTACTTTCATTTTCCACAGCTTTTTGTTATTTTTTTTAGAATCTCAAAGAATATTTAGCATTATGATTATCTTGACTGTTCCATAACCTTTACTTTTCAAATAAAATAGTACAATGTTCCATTTAATTGAGTCCTAGAGGGCCTAACCTTAAAGTAAAACAAGGTTTCTAGAGGAAGAAACAAATTAAATGCTAATAAGCAGAAAATAATCAACAGCTATATTTCCTAGGGAACAAAATTTACAAACCCATCAAACAATATTATTGTGAAGCTGGAAAAGTCAAATTATCTGATAGAAACAGGAATCTTGCCCTGGAGTCAGAAACCTACTTGCCTATTGGCTGTGAGGCCTTAGGGAGGACTTCCCAGTATCGACTCTCAAATTTTCTCTTAAAAATTAAGATTAGTGTTTTTCAAACAACTCCTTCTCCTTCTTCCCTCCCCTCCCTCTCTCCCTCCCCTTCCCTCTCCTTCTCCTTCTCTTCTCCTTCTCCTTCTTCTTCTTTCTTGCCTAGCTTAGCCAACCCTGGTGCTGTGGTGCGCATGGCCTGTG
>PVKA01055639.1:0-10231 GCA_004027165.1 Ctenomys sociabilis
CAGGACCTTGCACTTGCCAGGCAAGCATTTATTCTCCTGAGCCGTCTCCCCAGCTCAGACTTCTGCTGTTTTAACCTGGGGGTGTGATGTGCTTTGTCCCAGCAATGAGCAAGTGACTAAGACACTCTTGGGACCTCACCACTGAGCTGTGTCTCCCAGGGGTGATAACAGAGGCTCAGTGTTAGTGCACTCATGGGTCTGATCCCCAGTGCTACAAAAAAAGAAAAAAGAATGTTTTCCAAGAAATTTCATAATGTAGCAAGATCCTCATGGTATAGAGTTATATGAGGGGTTGGGGAGATGGCTCAGTGAAATAAGTGCTTCCCTGGCAAGCGCAAGGGCCTGAGTTCTATCCCCGGTTCTGCCAAAAAAAAAAGAAAAGAAAAAGAAAGATATTTCTAATATAAAATTAGAATAGAGATCTGCACATAAAATATAATCTGCAGTTGTAAAGAAAAAAAAATTTTTTTTTTGGCGGAACCAGGAATTGAACTCAAACCCTTGCGTTTGCCAGGGAAGCACTTATTCTACTGAGTCATCTCCCTGGCCCCCCAAAATATTTTATACTCACACATGTGCACGCACATGGCGCTCCTGAGTGGTTAGGCAATTCATTCGTGTGATAACCTGAGGACTGGGTGTGGCATGAACTGGTGACTCATTCTTTGACTATAGCATAGTACCATGCAACATGCACATTCCAAGTGGATGAGAAAATCAGGTCTCAGCGGCATTATTTATGGTAACCAGAAGTTGAAAATACGCCATATATCCATGTAGAAGAAAATACATAAAGTGTGATATATTTATAAAGCACAGCAGGGCCAGCCAAATAGCTCCGTGGATTCAGGGGTTCGATCCCCAGGCCTGCCGTGCCGACCCTGCCCCCAGGGCGCACTGAGCTGGGAATTGAGAGTGGGCGTCGTGGCGTGAGCCTGGAATCCCAGCGTTTGGGAAACAGGAGAATCACTAGGAGTCCGATCTGGTAGTAAGACCCTGAACACCCAGTAAACCCTTCCCTAAAATACAAACAAACAAACAAAAAAAACCACAGTAACAAGAAGTAAACTTTTGCAATAAACAACAACCTGGAAGAATTTCACAAATCCGTTCATGCACCACATACTTGACATTTCAGTCAGCGATGGGCTACATACAGGTCCTGAGAGATCATAGTGGAGCTGAAATTGTTCCCTTTAAGCCATAGCTCAGGGCAGGACTCACATAGCTGCAGTGCCGCTGGTGTAGACAAACCTATTGTGCTGCCGGGTGAATGAAAGTGTAGTCCACACCGCTTGGCAGTAAGTGGCTGTGTTACTCGTTTATATAGTTAGTATAGAACACTTAATTTTTTTTTTTTTTTCAGAACCAGGGATTGAACTCAGGCCCTTGCACTTGCCAGGCAAGTGCTTATTCTACTGAACTATCTCTCCGGCCCAGTACACTTAATTTTTGAGTAATCTCCCATTTATATGAAAAAGCATATTACAGAAGTGTGCCACACACATCTCATGTTTTGTTTTTTGTTTTTTGGGTTTTTTTTTTTAGTATAGGGTCTACAGACTCTCAGTACGAAGATCCAACTAGTAGCGATTTTCCTGTTTTCAGCCTCCCAAGCGCTGGGATTACAGGGGCTCACCACCAGCCCAGTCTCAATCCCATCTTCTCGCCCTGGGGGCAGGGTCTACACAGCAGGCCCGGATGAAAGCCTGGAAGCCGGAAGCTGCGCTCTGCCTAAGCAGGCACTTTAGTCTGCTGGGCTATCTGGCCAGCCCCGCATCTCATGTTTGATGTATCTCGTGATTGCATTGAGGGGCTGTGTCCAGTGGTTGATGTACGCCTTCTAAATTTGTGTAATTACACTCATGATGTTGTGTAACAGTAAAATCAATAATCTCAGGAAGTTGAGAAAAGCAAGCTCAGCTGCCCAGACTCAGAATCCAGACCCTGGAAAATAACAACTTGGAGAAGGAAGAAAGACAGAAGTAGGTCATCGGGAACCAGTCAGTATCTGATAAGAATATCAAAACCTACAGAGAAATAGAAGAGACAGAACAACGTGAAATGGTAAAGAGATTGCGCTTTCTGCGCATCTCCGGCGGGTGGCTGGCTCCGAGGAGGACAGGGAGACCCGGTGGAGGCTGCGACTCCAGGCCCCAGGGGAAGCGCGCAGTGAGCCTAACGCAGGCCCTGCAGCTGCGGGAGGTGCAGGGCTCGGCTTCCCTGGGCCCTTTGACAGGCAGGGTCGGCGCTCAACCCCAGCGCAGACAGTCCCAGGACACAGCTGAGTCAGGCCAACGCGGTCGCCAGGAAGAGACGCCCTGAGGGCCTGGGCTGAGAACACAGGCCCCGCCCCACCAGCCAGAGGCCAGGCTCAGCCCAAGTAGCTCCAGACTTGGAAGCTCTAGGTCAGCCCCAACACCCTTACCCTAATCCCACTGACTCTTGGTGCCGGAGTCCAGCCCGGAGATTCGGTCTGATCGCCTCTACCAGCGTAAGGAAGGATGCCTTGACTTGAACACCTATCCCAAAACTGCAGAACAGGGAAGAAAACACACAGTCAAAATCAAGGGGAAATTCTCCTTTCTTTTGTGCTAGGATCTCTGTATGCAGTTCAAGCTGGCCTTGAACTCACTTTGTAACCCAGGCTGGCCTCAAACAGGAAACAACCCTCCTGCCTCAGCCTCCTAAGTGCTGGGATTACAGGTGTGCTTGTTTTTGTTTCCTTTTCTTCTTTCCTCCTTCCTTCTTCCTCACTTTACCGGGGTTTGGAGGATTTTCCTTTGTCTTGCTCCCTCGCATCTTTTCTCTCTTTCTTTCTTTTTTTTTTTTTTTTGGCAGAACCAGGGGTTGAACTGAGGCCCCTGTGCTTGCCAGGGAAGTGCTTATTCCACTGAGCCATTTCCCCAGCTCTTTTTTTTTTTTTTTCTTAAAAAATTCCATTAAACCAAAAATCTGCATACCACAAAGTCACACATTAGAAGGTAAGATTCAGCAGACCTCAGCACACTGCCAGAGTTGCCCAACCACAACCACAATCAGACATAAGTCACTTTAGCCATTCAGATCAAAACGTTCTGCCTGTTGGTGTAGATTTTCCAGTTCTGACAATGTACCTTTGTATTTTTTTCAGTATTCACAGCATTAAAGACCCTAACATACCCAAAGAATATAAACCCTACAATGTAGTTTGCACCCCATATTAGAGTGAAACCAAAGAAAGAACAGAAACATACTTAGAATCTAATTAGTGTTTTTCTCTTTCTCTTTTTTTCTCTCCTCTTCCCTACTACATTTTTCACATGACAGAAACCATATGATGTACAAACTTCAAATGCCTCAAGTTTATCCTGTTTTTTGGTTTTTTGAGACAGGGTCTTGCTGTATAATTCAGGCTGCCCTTAAACTCACTATGTAGTCTAAGCTGCCCTTGAATTCACAGAGGTGTTCCTGCCTCAGCCTCCGAGTGCTAGGATTATAGGCATGTGCTTCCAAGCCTGGCTTTAATTTTATGTTTCTTAATGGGACAGTAGTACTCCATTGTATTTAGATACCACATTTTCTTTATCTCTTTCCTTACCTCTTTTTTCTTTATTCATTTTTTCCTCTTCTCTCTTTTAATTTTTCTCCCTTTCATTTATTATTTTTTTATTCCCCATATAATTTATTTTCCCTCTTTTTTATCAGCTATTTTTCACCAGTTTTTACTCTTACCTTTATCTTATTCTGTAAACATACTCTTACTCCTTCTTAAGATTCTTTGTACCACTTCCCTCTCCTCCTCACGTTATGTAGTTTGTTTCATTTTTTCCTCTCCCATTCCAAAACCTATGTCTTTCTGGAATAACCATAAAGCTTTATTGATCTTCTGATAATTAACTCTGTGAAACTCCTGTTCAGTTCTTTTTTAGCATTACCTGAGATAAAGCTGTTATACCCATACATCAATACCTGGGCTGTCTCACTGTTTACACCACAGTTGTGGATTTCTTTTCTAAGGGTAAGTAACAGTGGTACATCATTGGTTCTTTTTTTTTTTAATTTTAATTTTATTTTTTATTTTTTCAAAGCTGATTAATAGGACAGTTTCAATAATTAATACATTGTACATTATCTTCTTAGTGGTTATCCATAGTATAAGAAACAGACAGGATATCCTGTCCAAACACTATTTGTACAAATCTTTCTACTCATTGAATTAAGCAAAAGTAGCTGTATATCTATCCTAACTATTGTGTACATACAAATACAAAATGGACTTTCCTTTGTAGCCCTTTGTTTTGTTTAGTGCAGTCAGAGATGGGTGTTCTGTTGGCATGTAAATACTATAGGTGCATGAATTCAGCAAAACAATCCAACACAATCCAGTAGTCCGCAATAGTAGTGGGTTATCTGCAGAAGTTGTTGATTTGAGCCTTTCACAGCTCAGCATATTAATATGGCTTTACTTTATATACCTCATTTTTATACTTTTGTGCTGGATGGTTAAGACCTAAAATTACAAATACTGTTTTTTGGGGTTATTTTTGGCAGAACCGGGGATTGAACTCAGGCCCTTGCATTTGCCAGGGAAGCACTTATTCACTGAGCCATCTCCCCAGCCCCACATCATTGGTTCTTATGGGATGTTAATACCCAATTTGTCTTGGACCGCGGCACTGCAGCTGATGTTACCGAATTGCATAATTGTTGCTATTTCTCTGTAAGCCAATGCTCACATTACGTTTGTGCCATTAACAATACAAGACTCCATTCCCAGAATAAGGTGTTGGCCTAATCACGCTGTTGCATTATCTCCTTCCAGATTAAGCAAGGTCAGGTTAGGGGGCCGAGACAAAGAACTATAGTTATTTATGCCCACAATAGATTACCAAAAGATAACTAAAGATATCTGTATGCTACCAATGGAGTCTTTACACTACCAAGCTCCAAAACCTCAGCATGAAACAAAAGAAACCAACAGAAGCATGAGAAGAAGGGGCAACAAAACACCCCCCAAACCTCCCAACTCTCCCGCTGTGAATCCAGGGGGCAGCAAGAGCCAGAACAGCCTGAGCCATACACCTAAGTTACTTGAAAGGATAACAGAGGAGGTTAGGAAACATCAAAGGGGCACTCAGTGGGATCAGAGAAGAGATAACAGATAATGGAAGTAAGGAGCCTTCAGGAGTCACTAATAAGGCCAGCCAGAGAGCTCAGGGGACTAAAGTGCCTGCTTGGGCTGAGTGCAGGAGCTGGGGCTCGGGGGTTCCATGGTGCTGGCCCCACACCCGCAAGAAGCTGAAACAGTGATTAGACTGGGCATGGTGGCACGCACCCATAATCCCAGTGCTTGGAGGCTGCAAACTGGAAGGATCACTAGGAATCTGATCCCTGTAGTGAAACCCGGTAGAACCTGTACTAAAATTAAAAAAGAGTAAAGAAGTCCATGAAAAGAGTCCATGAAAAGTTTTAATCAGAAACCCAGGAAAATAAAAATCATACTGAAAGTATGGGGAGCAGAAGCAACCAGTGTGAGGATGGAATTTTAGAACTAGAAGATGGCAAGGACCTCAAAGACCAACCACAGGGCCAGGGAGATAGGCAGTGGTAGCTATTTCAAGAAACTAGACACACTAAATTCAAAAGAAATACATTCCCAGATACACATGAACTACCAACGCTAAAACAGAACGACACAAAAATTCTGAGCAATCCAGTATTAGTCAATAAACTTGAAGAAGTGATTTAAAAAAGTACCAACTAAGAAAAGCTCAGGTCCCAACTGATTCATTACTGAATCCTACAACAAATTTAAAGATCTCACACCAGTATTCCCAAACTGAAAGGGAAGCAGTGGCCCAAAATCAGTGGCATTCCTAGCCAGGTGTGGTGGTACACACTTGTAATCCCATCATTCAAAAGGCTGAGGCAGGAGGATCTCTGTGAGTTCAAGGCCAATGTGGGCTATAGAGTAAGTTTATCAGGGCCGGGGAGGTGGCTCAGTAGAATAAGTTCTTCCCTGGCAAGCATAAGGACCTAGGTTCGATCCCTGGTTCTGCCAAAAAAAAAAAAAAAAAAAAAAAATCTGAAAATCAGAAGCACTGGCCAGAAACTCACGAAGAGAAAAATTAGGAAAACAATAATGTTCACAAAAGTATAAGAAGAAGGAGGAGCAGAAAGAGAAGAAGAAAAAGAAACATTGTAAATTAATGGGGGAGATGAAAGATCTCTACAGTGAAAACTATAATACTCTGAAAAGAGAACTTAAAGAAGACAACAGAAAATGGAGATTGCTCCCGTTCCTGGACAAGCAATATGGCCCAAATGACCACACTTCCAAAACTATTACCGTTAGGGTTTGTGTGTAGGGGTCCCCCCCAAAGCCTCATGCAGTTTGTGATTGATTATTGTGGGTGTGGCTGCTGCGCCTGCCCTGGGGCAGGTAATTTGCATTGCAGTATAAGGTGAGAAGAGAGGTTGGCCCTCGAGCTGCTGCTACCCCTCCCTGGTGCTCTTGCTCTGCCTCCACCATGAGAGGCTGCTCTCTGCCCTGTGCCCCTCTGCCTTGGAGCCAGCTGACTATGGACTGAACCCTCCAGTAACTGTGAGCTAAATAAACCTTTCCTCCCTCAATTTGAGTGTCAGGTATTTTGTCCCAGCAACATGAGAAGAATAACTAAGACAATTACACAGTCAAAAGAGTACCAATAAAGTTCCATCTGAAAAAACAAACTTGTTATTCAGATTTTACACAATCCACATCAAAATATCAACAGCATTCAATCCCCACTGAAAAGTAATCCAAACATTCATGTGGAACTAGAAGAGACCTAGAATAGCACAAGCAGTCCTGGGCAACAAGGGCAAGGCAGGAGGCACCACAGGCCTGGGCTGCAAGTTCTACCACCATGGAGCTACAGCCATATGACCAGCACGACAGCAACAACAACAAGACAAGCCAGACCTATGGATCAGTGGGTGCACAAACGCCGAGTCCACCCAGCTACTTTATCTTTGACAAAGGGGCCACCAATACTTGTACAGTTAAGATGTATCTCGTCTTCTATGTGTATCTTAAAGTTCAATTAAAAAGTTTAACGGGCCAGGGATTTAGCTCAGTGGTGCAGTGACTGCTTTGCAATATGAGGTACTGAGTTCGATTCCTACTACCTGCTGAAAAAAGTTTAAAGAAACACCAAATTGGGCAGGTACCAGCCTGCAATATATATGCATGGAAACAAAAAGATATATCTTCTTCTCTTTTTTTTTTTGTGGCTGGCTCAGCCTGCCCTGGGGATGGATGGAACTGCAGTCTGCTGAGCTGTCACTGCCCCCTCCCCAAGAAAAGAAGGTGTATAGCCTTTATTTAGGTGAATGTTAGAAACATGAGATGCCTGGCTGGTAGTGTACCTCAGTGGTATGCCTTCCTCGTATACATTCAGATCCTGGCTTCAGCCTCCCATACTGTGAAACAAAACAACAAAATCCAGCTGGCCAGGTAGCCCAGCAGACTAAAGCATCTGCTTAGGCAGAGCGCGGTGGCTGGGGTTCCATCCCCAGCATGCCTGCCGGCCGTGGACGGCTAAGACTGGGCATTGTGGCGCATGCCTGTTATCCCAGTGCTTGGGAGGCTGAAAACAGGAGAATCGCTACAAGTCCGATCTACATAGTGAGACCCTGTAGACCCTGACCTAAAATACAGGAAAAAAAAAAAATCCAACTGGGTGGTCACAGAGAACTGTTAATGATGACTTTATGTTGTTGCTGTTTAAAGTTTACAGGGCAGGTATCTTGAGCTGATGTCAAGCGTTTATTTCATCCCTTTGATGAAAGGAGTCTGGCTTGGGGTTCACCCAGTGAAGAGAACCAGCAGATCCTCCGCTGTCCGCAGTCCACTGGCCAGCGTTTGCCACACTTGCCTCTTCTCTCTAGGTGCTCCTCCACTCTTCAGCTCTCAACCAGAAGGCCTCTTGACTTGAGGACTAGGCTTTCAGAGTGTGACAGTCCTGGGCTGAACACCCAATTCTACCACTTGCTGTGTGGCCTTAGGCAAGCCTTAAGTTCTCCCATTTCTATTTCCTCATGTATAAAATAGAAATAACAATAGTGTCTACCTTATGTAGCTGTAATATGGATTAAATGAAATTAAACTGCTTAATCCATGTGTTGTATCCAAAATAAATTGATTGTTGCTGTTTTTCATAATCAGCTTGGTTTCCTTCCTCAGCCATCTTTCATGCTGTACCTTCTCCTACAGGGTGAAGTGATCCATAGGCACTCAAAGAATAGCGATTAGCTTTTTAATTAAAAAGGCATGGTGGCACACACCTGCAATCCAAGCACTTGGGAGGTTGAGGCAGGAGGACCGTTGTGAGTTCAAGACCAGCCTGAGCTACGAAGTGAGCCCAAGGCCAGCCTGAGCTGCATAGTGAGTCTGCCTCAAAAATAAATAAATGAATTTTAGAAAATTAAAGAAGAAAAAATTCTAGAAACTGAAATAAACATACCTGGGAGTAGGGAGGAGGCATAAAGCATGCTCTGGTGATAACAGGAACTGTGGTAAGAGTCTGTCTGGCACAGTTCCCCTCTCAGGAGGAATAGCTCTACCCTCTCTCCTCACAGCCTAACTGCAACAGGCAAAGGAATGAAGGCTGAGAAGGCTGCTGGGTTGGGAGGGGCTGGTGGTGGGCAGGAGTAGGTAAGACGAGGGGGTCACTCACACGAGTGCAAGAACTAAGGGATTTTCCTGAAGCTCAGCCATCAAGATAAATGTTCTAATGTGGTATTTTTAAAAAGTTTCATACCCAAAGGTTCGTGATGAAAGACATACCACAGGAGGGCCAGGATTCCAGGGAAACAGACGGGCTGAGTCCCACAGACACAGGGCTTCTCAGGGCCTCAGTCACCCAAGTGACTCTCATGGGTAGAATAATATGGTTATGTATGCTTTAAAGCTAGATGTCTGTATGGAGACTCCAGTGAATCTCAGGTGCCCGTGGGTGGGGCTTTTGGAAGGTGATGGAATCAGGGGTGGCATAACTGAGGAGTTGGGAGGAGGTGGGCTTTGGTCAGATGAGGGGGCCCCTGGGGTGTGGCCTGGAGGGACTGGCTGGTCCCAGCTCAGCCCTCTCTCCCTGCTTCCTTCCCACCCTGAGGTGAGCAACTCCCGTCCACCAAGCCCTTCTGCCATCCCATTTCTGCACCTCAGCCTACCGACCATGGGCTAGTGCTGCTAACGCATGAGCCCAAGTCAACTTCTCCTCTCCTATGGTGTGCGCATCTGGTATTTTGTCCCCGTGACCAGGAAAGTGACTGAGGCACCAGATAGTTCCTTACTGTGGGGTTCAGCCCCTTCATTTTGCTTCTGCTCTTGTTCCCACTGGTGTCACCAGACTGGGTGCAGGTGGGGTATGTGTGCACATAGGCACTCAGGGGACAAGCTTAGGGGAGAGAGTTTCACTGGCCTAACTTGGGTCCACATAGCTGGGATTGAGGATTTCTCTGTTCCATCACCCAAAGCTGTCACAGATCCCTGCCATTGTACCCCAGCCAGTCACTACACTAGGTGACTGAAAGCTAATTAAAATATTTCATTTTTAACATATGCTGGAGTTTAGATGTATGGGCTTCCTTCCTCAGACAAGATATGCAGAGAGATTAAGTAGATGTCCCTAAACTCACAAAGGCAGCAAGCTGCAGAGCTGGGAGGACAGTACAGTTTTTTCTACCTTGCTGAAAATCCCCACAGGCTCCTATAAGCACATCACTTTCTTTTTTTTGGTGGAACTAGGGATTGAACTCAGGCCCTTGTGCTTGCCAGGGAAGCACTTATTCCACTGAGCCATCTCCTTGGCCCAAAGCAGATACAGATTTTTTTGGGGGGAGGGTGGAACAGGGAATTGAACTCAGACCCTTGTGCTTTTATTTTTTTATTTTTATTTTTTTTTGGCGGAACCAGGAATCAAACTCAGGCCCTTGCACTTGCCAGGGAAGTGCTTATTCCACTGAGCCATCTCCCTGGCCCCTCTTTTATTTTTTTAATAAGCTGTTCAATAATTTCCCAAAGTATTATAATAACTTTAGCCAACCTATTGGTGTTCTGTAAAGGGACAGTTACTTATCACTTACAGAGGAACTGGGTAAAGGCTCACAGTACAAATCAAGATTGAGGTGTGGAGACTGCAGGCCATGCCACCACACCTGGCTTGTTTTTGTTTCTACTTTTAATTAGGCTTTCATGTTTACTGAA
>PVKA01055640.1:0-10217 GCA_004027165.1 Ctenomys sociabilis
AAGCACGTGTCCAAGAGGTGCAGCAGCTGCTGGGGCGTGCCGCCCACAATGGCGTCTCCGTAGTAGAAGTCACCCTGCCCGAAAGGGATGTAGGCCTCTGAGCTGGGCCTCCGCTCGTAGGGGGGGTTTAGGCTTTTCTGGAAGTACCACCAGGCGTGCAGCTGGGCCACCAGCGTGCCCAGCGTCTCCAGGCCAAAGTCGCCCTGGAAGACCAGGCTGCCGGCCATGCTGAAGAGAAAGTCCACCTCATCCTTGATGTGGGTCGCCAGGTGCTCCGCCAGGGTCCGCAGGTGCACGAGTTCAGCGTCGAGCTGCAGCTCGCCCGCGCTTGCAGTGAGGACCTTGAGGCTCTGCAGGGGCCCGAGCTGCAGTTTGGGCAGCTCCGTAAAGCTGTCCAGGATAAGGTAGAAGATCACCTGCTGGCCGGGCATGAAGTGTGCGGCCGCCGAGTGCAGCAGCCGCTCCAGGCGGTCACCTGCAGACCTGGGACACAGGAGCAGCAGCTGCCCGTCTGAGGACCAGAGCACGCGCCGCGTGCTGCAGGAGGGTCACTGATGATCAAGGCCCCGCAGGGGCAGGGGCAGCAATCACGCCCCAGCTCGTCACCCGCTGGCCGGGCCATGTGACAGCAGTGCTGGAAGGGGCATGAGATGCTGGGCGGACATGAGCCAGACGCTCCGGGCCCCATGGAGCCAGCCACGGCGGCGAAGCGCAAGGCTGCTCGGGGGAGCAGGGGCCCCGGGAAGCTCGTCTTGTGCTCCCACGTAGCAAAGGCTGGCGGTACCTACCGGTAGGTGGCAAACACAGCCAGTCCCACGACGAGGTTCTGCCCCCTGTAGTGCCTCTCCAGTGCCTGCGTGCTGAAGGTGCCGTCCCACAGCACTGGGGCCAGCCAGGGGGTGAGTGTGAGGACGTCCGGACGTTTCCTGGGAGAGACACAGAATAGGCTGAGCAGGAGCACCACATGTGCAGGGCACCCGCCAGCCCTGGCAGCGGGCACGATTGCTCATGTAGCAGGCTGGTGAGAGCACAGGGAGCCCCGTGCCCCGGGCACTCGTCACGCAGGGAGCCGGTGTGCATGGCAGAAGTCGCCTCTCAGCACAGCACACGGTCAGCTCAGACCAGGCCGGGGCGTGACACCCATGCTCTGCTGGTCCCTCCACTGCTCCTGAGTCCACGGCCACAGAAAGGGAGCCAGGGTCCTGGCACTCTCGGTGACCGCCAGTCTGCCCGGTCAGGACGGTCAGGACGTGCCTGCCTCGTGCCTTGCGCCCCTCCCTCCCTCTTGGGCTCATGCACAGGAAGCTGCAGCTGCGTGTGGGTCAGCACGATGAGTGAGCAGAGGAGGGACATTGGCTGTGCGCCAGCCGCCGGGGAGCAGGACGGGTCTCAGATGCACCCACGAAGAGCGACGTTGGCTGCTGACTCCAAAGTGAGGGGGCCCCCACCCCGCTGACGGGAAAGTGGACGGAGCCACCTCGCTGTGGTTTAGATGAAGAATGGTCCTGAAGAGACGCGAGTGGCCAGGCCCAGCCACAGCCACCACAGCAGCACGGAGCAGCCAGACGCAAAGAGAGCAAACTGAGGAAGAAACAACACCCCAAGCAGAAGGTGAATGAAGTCAGCAGGAGCCAACTCCGAGCTCCTCCCCCCCAGCGCCAAGAGGACTCAGAGGGGCGGCCGCTGTCACTCCAGACCCTCCGCCCAACTGCGGTGCCGGTCCTAAAGGGACAGCGTCGACGAGTGGAGACCCACCATTCCGGGACCCCCGGGATCTGTGGATGAGGAGGTGGGCTCTTCTTGGATATCACTTTTACTACAGAATGTCCTTCATACCTCCAAAGGTTACATCTCGGGCAAGACTCTGGCACTGCAATACTGACAGTCAAGGAGTCACCAGCACTAACTACTTCTAAGGTCCTCCTTTCTCTCTGCTGGCTTCTTACAGCCCCTGTGGTGGGAAGCGCTGCCCGCCCTCAGTATACGACCAGCAGAGCAGAGCATGACAGAGTGGCCAGACAGCGGGCCAAGACACACCTGTAAGGACTGAACTGAGTTTTCACAATGCTTGCGTTATTCTTCTGCTGCTTCTGATCTCGAAGGGGCAAGGGAGGGTGCAGCTGGCGAAGAGTGGGGTATTTCCATAACATATTATTCAGCCTTATTTCCTAAGGTTTTGTTGTAACTTAAGGTATCTTGCTATAGCAGACAAAACTGGGATTAGCACCTTTTAAAAGTCATTGGTTCTACGATATTGGCTGAGTGTATGGAAAAGAATGTACACTTAGACGGTTTTAAACAGCTTAATTTGTACAGGTTACACACAAGGCCGTTATGTAAAGCCATTGTAAGATGGCATGCCTTCTGTTTTAAAAATTGGAATTTGTCTCCCTCTTAGAAGTGAACATGGACATTTAAGAGTTTTTAAGAGTGTCATCATATAGATAGATAGATAGATAGATAGATAGATATAGATATGAGACACCATGTAGGAAATGAATACATGAATATATTTTATTTTATTTTATATTGAATTGACTTTGAAGGTTTACATCAGGACTTGTGAGGACCTGTAGTGAGTACCTGAAGCTGTTTACTATAAGGCGTGCAGGAGTCAGTCAGTGGTAGTATGTTGTAGACTTCTGATGTCTTCATTTTTTTCTAACTGGGGAAAAATGTATCTATTTAGAACTAGCCAGCTGGACTCAGTTTAGACGATCCCGGTTTTGTTGGTGACATCCAACGCGTCACAGTCGGGAGCCAGTCGATCTTCTCCCCGTCGGGCCCGATTAGGGGCTGGCCCTGGCCCAGCGACGTCACGGAGCTTCTTCACATGCGGCGCTTGTTGGCCTTGACGCCCACAGCGGACACGAGTGTGCCGTGTCCTCGATCTTGTTCATGGCTGACTCTGCAGTCAGCGGGGCTTGGTGGTGGCACGGTGGTCAGGCTTGCTTCTCTGGGGCGCTCTTCTGAGGGCATCTGGGCGCCTCCGGAGCCGCAGTGTGCTGGGACTACGGAAGGTGGGTGACTTTTGTGTCTTCTTTTTGTGGCTGTGGATGCCTTTCAGCACGGCCTTCTTGACCTTCAAAGCTTTTGCTCTGGCTCCAGCTTTGGGAGGGGCAGGGGCTTCTTTCTTCACCTTCGATGCAGATCCAGTTCAAGCCCTGGTGAGCGATGCGTCTTTTGTCCCTTCTGCTCTCGGGCTCTTTGTCTTGGCCCTTGCTAGTCTGGGGACAAGGGCTGGGCACAGGTCTCCTACGTTTACCTCGTGTGGCATCTGGTGGGCTCCCCTGGCTTCGGGTCTTTCGCTGCCTGCTTTGCCCTGTTTTGATTCCAGCCAGTACAGCTGATTGCTACCTGGGCTGCTTTGTGATGCCTGTGCCTGCCCCAATGGCCTGCTGGGGGGGCCTTGTCCCAGCGTCTGCTGGTTGTGCACACAGAGAGCCGATGGGATTCTTGATCTCACAGGCCCAGTCAGGGCTCTGCTGGGGTTGCTCCTCAGGACCCGCCCCGAGCACAGGCCAGTCTGCTCTCTTGCGTGTTGCCTGTGTGCTGTCGTCGTTGCTGTGAAATGGGTGCTTCAATCGCCTCACACGGCAGACCCTCCCTCCCTCCCTCCCTCCCAAGGACTTGGTGTAGTTCTGTTTCATGTCTGTTGCTCTTGGTACTGTGTTTATTTCATGACTGCTCTGGACTAAGTGCATAAAGCTGTGCTTCGTGACCCATGGTCTCTGAGGCGTCTGCTGGGCCCCACGCTCAGCACGCCGTGGACAAGTCTGCAGGCCCCGGGCCAGCCAGGCAGGTGGCCGCAGCTCTGCCCGCCCCTCACTCCCTCTGGCACAGCCTCTGGGTCAGAGATGAGGGACGCAGCCTCCCGGGCCTCTCTGAGCCTCATGGTGCTGCTCTGTGGGTCCCTGGGGTCCTCTTCCTGCTTCCCCACTTTCCTCTGGAAGCTCTCTGCTTGATCTGCATTGCCTCTGGTGGTGGAGAAGTGTGACAGTGGCCTCACTCGTCCTGCTCCGTGTGGTGCAGACAGACTCACCTCGGGGTCCCCAAACAGGTCGGCTGTGGAGTCTCTGGGCGGCGGCTTCTGCGCCCACCAGGGGTTCCTGATGCGGGTTCTCTCTGGTGTAGACCACCAACCAGACGGGGCCGGTGCAGAGCTCCAAGCCCCCATCCTCCCAGACACTCTGCCCCCCAGGAGGGGCAGAGCCAGGTGGTTTGCATCACTCTGAAGCACTTCTTTCTCTACTGCTTTCCTTGTGGGTAGGAGGCAGAAAGCCTCTGGGAGAAGTGCTGCCTTGTCTCTGTCACCGCTGACGAGGCTGCTTTATGCCTACCAGACTGGCCGTGAGGAAGAGCAGGGGACCTTTGACTACTTGTAGCAGGGCTCTGCCCAGGGAGTAGCCCAGGGTGGGCCCAGGGTCTGTGTGCTCTGCCTCTTCTCTGCTGCTGCCTGAGACGGTCATGTTGGTGTGGACCAAATCACACGGTGGATTCTCCCTGGTGAGGGATCTTTGAGGACAGAGAGGATGAGGCCCAAGGGCTGCTGCAGAGGGAGCCCCTGGCAGAGCCTGACAAGCCAGCTCCCTGATCTCGAACTGTGGACCCACCTGCCCAGAAGGGCCCCCGTGCTCGGGTTTCACCTGGTGGCAAGCACAGTCCCCGAGCCCATGGGCAGTGGGAAGGGCTTCCGGTCTCCATAAAGGATCACTCCGACAAATGGGTACAGTGGCACCCATGACCGGGTGTGCCCTAGCAGCACAGAATGGCGGGGGCTGGAAGCCCCTTCCTCCTAAAGCCAGAATCCTCTAAAGATTTGAAGGTAGTCCTTCTCAGAACATGGGTGGATGAAATTAAATTGTATTGAAACACGCCGTTTGATGGTGCACCCCTGGCACCCCAGCACTCTGCAAGTCCCAGGCCAGGCCGGGCCACTTAGTGATTGGAGGAGACTGTCAGGCACAGGGTCCAGCCGGCCGAGGGCGGGCGGGCAGGCCCCTGCTCCTGGCCTTCCTGCTGTCTCCTGATGTCTTTTCTGGGCTCGAGAACACCATCGAGCAGAGGTGGTAGAACAGACAGAAAGGGCCAGGGTTTCATCCCCAACTATAATACGAAAACGAGGGGAGCATTAGCCAGGACCCCACGATGGGCTCCCAGGACAGGAGCCGGAGGTGGGCAGGGCCTCGGCTTCCTCCGCATGAAAAATAAATCAGCAAAGTGGCAATAACACGGGCAGGCTTTGTAGGACGGACCAGGAGGGGCTGTCATGAGCCACATGGTCCCTGAGTTCCATTAAAAAATACAACTTCGAGAAACAGATTCACCAGAGACCACCGCGTGTGCCCTGGCTTGGGACCGGAAGGGGAGCGCATTGCCCGTGTGACGGGCACGGTGCCCTTACCTTGGCTTAAACCACTTTGACAGCTGCAGCTCTGTCACTCGGCCACTCCTGGGGACAAAGGGGCACCCAGTTACTCTTGAGCTGAGCCCTGCCCACACATAGTCCATCCAGCTCTCCGCCTCTGAAGCCCAGTGGACCAGGCTGGTGGAGAGACCCGGGGAGAGGACGGGGAGGCGGCGTGTGCTCGGTCTTCAGGGGCCAAGCGGTCCAGGAGGAGGTGCAGACGGAGGCTGGCCCCAGAGGTGGTGGGGAGCAGCAGGCTCTCTGGGCGCGGACTTCCAGCAAGCCGACCACCAGCCCCTGAGGCGGGAGGACTGCCTGTTTAAACCTACCTATCTCAAAGTTCTTTTTAAAAATAGGATTGGTTATTTAGCTCAGTGTGAAGACCCTGAGTTTAACCCTTAGAACTGAAAAAAAAAAAAAAAAAACCTAAAATGAGTAGATCAAATAAGAAGATATGCACTCAAATGCAAATTTGATTTATTTATTTAACATTTATCAGCTGTTAGAAGCTGACTAAGAAGGGCTGAGGGGAGGCTCCAGACACCCACCCCGCCTCTCTTTCCTTTAAATACCACTCTCTGGACTGGGCCGGGCTGGCGGCTGGCAGACCCTCGGAGGCTGGCAATTCTGCGAACTGGAAATGCGCTCCGCGCCTCTCAGCTGCCGGCTGTCTGAGCTCGCTGGGCCCACCAGGACGGCTTTGAACACTTCTGCAGCTGCACAGAGCAAGGCAACCCGGCCCAGCCTACTTGCAGCACAGTGTGCAGGTCAGGGCCGGGGTGTGCGTGGCACTTCACTCTGGGGCCGCGTGGCTCTGGGACTGCGTGCTGTGCACCCTGCCTCTACTTCTAGGTTCACACACGCTGCTAGCACTGATTCCTTGTTCCTTAAACAGGAAAACAAAATGCTCAGCTTGGAATTTGAACCAAGGCCTATTGCCATGGAGGCATCTAAATTTCTAGAATTAAGTTCACTTACGTCTTCATTCCAAACCATTGCCCCTCATGCTGTGTGCCCCACGCGAGGCACAGCTGCTGGCAGAAGACAAAGTCCCCACTGTCACTGCTCGCCGTGGCTGGCAGTGAGGGACAGCTTGCCAGCAACTTGCTTGTTTTGTACCCAGAGTGGACCTCAGGACCTTGTGCTTGTCCCAGCCCTGCACCAGCAACTCGTATTCAGATTTTAGAGTTTCGATTCCAGCCGTCCTGGTGGGTGTGTTGTGGATGGCACTGTTTTAACAGTGACAAATGCCAGGAGCGTCTGACCCTGTATTTGTCATCCGTGCATATCTGGTGAGGTATCGCTTGGCTGCTTTGCCCCATGTTTTTGTTTGTTTGTTTTGTTTCTTGTTTCATTTCATTTCGTTTGGCTTGGTCTTGTTTTGAGGCAGAGCCTTGCGTTGCAGCCCAGGCTGGCTCTGAGCTCACGTCTCTGGCACTGCCTCAGCCTCCTGAGGGGGGGCTGCAGCACACACCACTGTGCCCGGCTCTCTCACATCTTTTAAGTGAGATTGTTTCCTTTTTAAAAAAAATATTTCAAAGAAAAAGAAACAAAAAACCAGAAGCAAATAAAAAACAAAATTCCAAAATAATATGATAGGAGGGTAGCAACGGTTTTCCTTTAAGTCTGTCTCTGCGAGGGTGACACAGTCCACGTCGGCACCGCAGCTGGCCACGCGGGAGCACAGACCTCTTGTGGAAAGACTGGGAGGAAGCAGTAGCACAGCTACCCCTTGTCATTACCGTCTTCACCTCTCTCACCACTCTCACCTGCAGCACCTTAACCGCCTTCTGTGTTTATATGTGGGCTGCAGATTTTTCCTTTTGCTCCCCTCGTCCTTCTTTTCTCCGCCCCCCGCAATCTAGCCTCTCCTCCCTCTGACGCTTCTTTCTGCTTCACAGTGCAGTCTGGGACTGCCCCTCAGCCGATGGGCACTGAGTTGTTCCCAGGACCTCACTGGCACGGCTCACGCTGCTGTAGGCGTGGGTGCGCACAGGGCGCCGTGGCATGAGGTTCTCGATTCCTCTGCGGAGCTACCCAGCAGCAGAGCAGCTGAGCCACAGGACCCCAGCCCCAGTCTGAGGAAGCCCCACACTGACTTCCGCAGAGGCTGCGCCAGTCTGCTCTCCGCCAACAGCGGGGAGGCCGCAGCCCTACAGCACCTTTTGTTGGTTGATTTCCTGATAATAGGTGAGACGGAATCTCAGTGTTGTTTCACTTTGTATCTCTCGAATGACCAGTATGCTGGACATTTTCTCGTGTATTTATTTGCTGCTTGTATTTCTTTGTCTGAGAAGTACGTACGTAATCATCCACAATGCCCATTTTCGGGTTGGGTCTCTAAATTTGGGAGGTCCGGAGCTTTCAAGTTCTTCACGTGTTCTCGGTAGTGTCCTCGTCTGAGGAACGTCCGGCAAGCATTCTTCCCTCACCGTGGGGCTGTCTCTTCACTCTGTGGGTGGTTTCTCTTGCTGTGAAAACCCTAACATGAGGCGGTCCCGCGTGCTTCGTGGCCTTTCAGCTGAGGCCGAGCAAGACGAGGTCCCAGCTGTTGGCTCCCTGTGGCAGTCCCTGTGCGGCTGGGGCTTTCATTGATAAAGTCTTTCCCTACACCGATGTCTTCAAGGGTTTTACTTATTCTCTCTTCCAGCAGATCCAGTGTTTCTGTCTTAATATTTAGGTCTTTGGCCCACTTTTAATTGTTTAGTGCACACTGAAGGGTGTGGGCCCGTGCGCCATCTGCAGCACGTGCAGAGAGCCTGGCTTTCTTCCGCTGTCTGTATTCGATCCCTTTGTCAAATATAAGGCGGCCGAGTACATTGGGAGTTGTTTCTACATCTTCTAGTCCGTTCCACTGGTCTTTGGCTCTGCCCTTTTCTTCTTTCCAGTACCATACTATTTTTATCTCTGTGCCTTTACAGTATGATTTCAAGCCAGGGATTGTGACGCCTTGCCTCTGTTGCCCAGAGCTGCCTTTGCTATTCTAGGTCTTTTCTTGTTCTAAATGAATTTTAGGAATGTTTTTCTCAAATAAGCTGTTGGAATTTTGAGTGGAGTTGCTTAAATCTGTATAATAGTTTTGGAAATGTGGCCATCTTCACCATATTGGTTCTTCCACTCGAGAGCAAGGAATATCTTTCCGTCATCTGATATCCATTTCAGTCTCCTTCCTCAGAGTACTATAATCTTCAATGAAGAAGACTTTTACACTCTTTGTTAACCTGATTTCTGGGTATGTCATTATTTTGGATGCTTCCGAAGAAGGTGTTGTTTCTCTAATTTCTCTCTCAGTGAGTTTGTTATTTGTGCTTAAGAAGCCTATTGATTTTTGAGTATTGACTTGGTATCCAGCTGTGCCACTGAATTTACTTATTAAATCTAGCAGGGTTTTAGTGGGGCTTTGGGAGTTTTCTGTGTAGAGTGCCAGGTTGCCTGCAAATAACAATACTCTCATTTCCTTTCATCTTGCTTGTTCAATTGCTCTAGCTAAATTTTCCAAGACTATGTTGAGTAAGAGTGGGGACTGTGGATATTCTTGTCTTGTTTCTGGTTTTAAAATGAAAATTTTCAGTTTTTGTCCATTCAGTATGGTGCTAGCTATTGGTTTGTCATAAATGGCTTTTATTAGATTGAGATAAAGGTCCTCTATTCTGATTTTCTGTAGTTTTTTTTAAGCCATGAATAGGTGCCGAAAGTTGTCAAAAGCTCTTTCTGCACCTGTTGCGATGGCCGTACGACTTGTTCTTGGCTCCGTTGACGTGAGCTAGTGCATTTATTGATTTACATATGCAGACCCGTCCTTGCCCTCCTGGCACGAGTCCACCTGGTCACGGTGCACAGAATCTTCTTGACGATCTGCTGCATGCTACTTGCCAGTTCTTACTGGCGACTTTCGCATCTATGTTCATGAGGGAGATGGTCCTGCAGTTCTTTTTCTTGGTTGAGTCCTTCTCTGGTTTCTGTATCAGCTCGCTTCCAGGCATGAATTTGGGAGTGTTGCTTCCCTTTCAATTTCTCTCTTTTGGTGGAGCTGGGGATCGAACTCAGGCCCTTGCACTTGCCAGGGAAGCGCTTATTCCACTGAGCCGTCTCCCCAGCCCCTTCTTTGAATTTCATTAGAGTTTCAGAAGTAGTAGTACCAGATCTTCTCTAAATTTCTTGTAGAATTCAGCAGTGAATCCATCAGGACCTGGGCTTTATTTTGGTAGGCTTTAATTACACCTTTGGAGCTGGGCGTGGTGGCGCAGGCCTGTAATCGCAGCACTCGGGAGGCTGAGGCAGGAGGATTGCTGTGAGTTCAAGACCAGCCTGAGCTACAAAGTGAGCTTAAGGCCAGCCTGAACTGCACAGTGAGACCCTGTCTCAAAAAGACAAAAAAAAAAAAAAAAAAAAAAAAAAAAAAAAAAAAATCACACCTTTGATTTCACTCGCTGATAGTGGCCTCTTACGATATTACATCTTCTTGGTATAGGCTGTACTTCTTGATTCAGCTTTACTAACTCACGTGTATCTAGGAGTCTGCCCGCTTATTCTGCGTCTTCTGCCTCACCAGAGCAGAGCTTCTCCACGTAGCACAGACGCCCTCTGGGTTTCTGCAGGGTCTGCTGTGCTTCCGCCCTTTTCCTTCCTAATTCTGTGGGTTTGAGCCTTTCCTTTCCTTCTCGACAAGAGTGGCTGAGGGTGTGCTGATTGTGCGTAATCTTCAGAGACCCTTCTCTTCCTGTCACGGTCTCCACGCGCTGACGCCTGCGTCTCTGTAGCGGCAGGGATTCAGGTCTTTCCTTTCCTTTTTTTTTTTTTTTTTGATAAG
>PVKA01055641.1:0-10211 GCA_004027165.1 Ctenomys sociabilis
AGGCTGAGCGCAAAGTTGAAGGTGTCTGGCTCCCTTCTCTCGCCCTCTATCCCATGTCGTCTTGGCCTGGGGCGGCCAGACTTCACCTGCACGCTGCCTAGTCGGGGCGCCAGGAGCAGGGTGGGGCGGAAGCTACAGCTGGCTGGGAAGAGATTGGACAAACCTGCCAGACCCGCACTTTCTCCCGAAACGGAACAAGAGGTTTGTAGGTTCCAAACCGGTGTGGCCGGCTGAGGGCGCCAGGCACAGAAGCCTTGAAGGACACCGAGGGAGCCTGATCAGTTCTTAAGCTCTTTTGACACTTACAGCCCAGTGGAAGAGAGGCCAGGGTATTTGATTCCCTCTACAGTCAGGTGTGGATTACAGAGAGCCCTGGGCTCCTGTTCTTTCTCGCGATTTTGTTTAATCACAAAAGAAATTCTGAGAAGACTGGGGAAGCTAGCCAGAAGTTGAGAGAAAAAGGCTTAAAGAGGCAGTGGGGATAGTAGATGGTACCTCCGGTGGGTGTAAGAGGAGGCAGAGGGCTCCCCTGTCAGCTGCCTATCTGCGTTCCAGTTGGATCTTCCTTCGTACCATTTGGATGACAGAGCCAAATTGCTTCTCATCTCAGAGCACCCTGCCTCCCGCCCCCACATGTTCACCTTTGTTATAGTTCAGTCGGTTACCACAGATAAGACATGTTGGCTTAAACTGGTCAACTGTCAGCTAGGGAATGCTGTCTCTCAGAAACAAGAAGGGTAGTAGACGCCGGGAGAGTGCAGAAGCAGGCCTCTGGCTGGCCTCAGACCCGGGCATCCCAGAGCTGACTGGGCCCTTTTCCCACTTCCTGGGCCCATCAGCTTACATGGGTTCCCTCTCAGGAATGCATAGTTGCTGGGAGGTGCAGCAGCCTAGGGACTCAGTGAGCCATGCCAGGTGCAGGAGACAAGCTTTCCCCGGGACAGCCCTAGGCATGGATGGCCTTGTAGGTCTCAGCTGGGAAAGAGGAGTGGGGCAGGAAGTGGCGTCCAACCGGTTGTAAATGCTAGGCTGGCAGCTAGAACACAGCACTCCAGAAGGATCAGAGGGACAAAGGGAAAGGGAGCCAGAAGTCTGGGGTAAGGGGAAGAAAAGGAGAAGGAACTGGAACAGAAGTTGGCATGGCTGCTCTCCAGAGAGAATGGCAGAGGAGAGAACCAATCACAGGATGAGGCTCAAGCCTGCGGGACTAGCAAGAAGAGGACTCTGCGGAGGATCTGAGCTCCCCTCAGGGAGGAGAAGCCACTGGAATATCATTCTCCGGATGGCACTGAGCTCCACGTGGAACGAGGGGCCCGTGTGGCTAGCCCATGGGTCCTCTGTCAAAATGAGGAGGGTGGGGGCCGGGGAGATGGTTCAGTGGAATAAGTGCTTCCCTAGCAAGTGCAAGGGCCTGAGTTCAATCCCCAGTTCCGCACAAAAAAAAAAAAGGACGAGGGTAGGGACAGGCAGCTGCCCTCCGGTGGTCATCCCACCACCTTATCCTCCCTCAAAGCAGTAGCTGTGCTTGGAACAGAAACAGCCTCAGGTCTGGACTCACTCCCTGGAAATGGGGTGAGGAAAGGCCAGGAATCAAATCCTTCAAGCAAAGAACAACTTAGCTGGATGTGGCAAAACAGAGCTAAACTAAACCCCTCCTGCCTGCCTGTTTCACCAGAACCCCTCTTCTGGCTTTTTGCTTATAGTGGGAATGGCACCTGGCACTTCTTCCTGGGCCTGAACGCAAATACCCACAGCTGTCCTGTGGCCAGGAGCAAGTGGAGCAGAGGCACAGGATCCTCTCTTGAGAGCCCTGTCTCCCTGCCCTCTGAGCTCCTCTCCTTCCTGCCAATCCAGCAGAGGAGCTACACTTCCAGGAACCCTATGGTCAGGCAGAGACCCCAGAAGCCTTGTAGGCCCTGGCAGACTAGGCCTCTGCCAAGGACCTGTGATTATTTATGGTTTCTGCTCCAGTTTCAAGGTATGGGTGACACCTGTCCAGAGAGACCCAGTTTTTCAGTGTAGGCAGAGAGCATGAGGAGGTAGCAGGGAACTTACTCCAGGAGGCTGGAGACAGAGACAGAAAGGCAAGGGCGGAAGGGGTGAGCCTGCTTCTGTGACCAAACTAAAAGCCAAGGAGACCAGGCCTACATTTCTTTTCTTGGGATTCAAGTACCCCCAGGGGCTCTACATGTCCTGCTGCAAGCACCCTACATCAGGGCTGGTATGCCCAGCCCCCTGCTGGCTTTCTGGAGCTGGGAATCTAGTCACACTGGGAATCTGGGCTCAGTCTCAAGGCAGATACAACTAGGATACTCAGCCTTAGCGGGACAAAGAAAAACTACTCAGCGAAGAGAGACCCTGGGCAAGGGAAATGAGCAGGAGACCTGAAGGAGACAAGGGAAGGAGCCTGGCTGGGTCCTAAGGTGCCAGGGGAAATCTTGTTTCTTTTCAGTAAGACCCAGGTGGAAGTGGATTCAGCTCAGGTGCCCCAGGAGTCCTGGGCCAGGGTCAGAGGGGGTGGCATGGTGAAGGAGGCACTGGTTTGGTTCTAAACATACATCTAGCACCATGACAGGAGACCTCCATTGCATTACTTCACAAGGGGACAGGGACACAGCAGCCATGGCATGGGATGGCTCTGTGTGCAACCTGTGGCTCCAAGAGAGGTGGATATATATATATATATATATATATATATATATATATATATATTATGCTTTGTACAATATAGGGGGAAGAGTAAAGGAAGACGAGCACCCTGCCCTGGCCCGCCCTCCAAGTGAATGTGACACGCTCACATCCCACAGGAGTATGTGTAGCTGGGGGTGGTGGAGTACTGCAGCTGTGGCTGGCTCATAGCCCACTGGGTTGCTCCCTTGTCAAATAAATGAAAACAGTGATGCCTGTTACAAACCCTAAAGGAAGTGTCCGATGTAGGTGGTCAGTAATCAGCTTTCTTGAAAAGTTGGAGCTCTGTGCCACTTCCTGAAATGTCCCTTTTGCACCTGTGGTGATCTCCAAGTCACTCTTCACCTTTGGTACTACCGTCTGACTCAGGAAGCAATTACATCCTGTTACTGGGTTTTGGGGTGCTGGCGTTTCCTTTTGGAGGCAGTTTCTAGGTTCTGTCATAAGCAAAGAATTGATCAACCTACTTAGGCAGACACAGGGGCCGGGGTTCGATCCCTGGTGTGCCATGCCCACCCTGCCCCTGGTGTGCACTGAGACACTGATTGAGACTGGGTGTGGTGGCGCATGCCTGTACTCCCAGCACTCGGGAGGCTGAAAACAGGAGGACCACCATGAGTCTGATCTGTGTACTGAGACCCTGTAGACCTTGTAGATCCTGTCCTAACAACAACAAAAAAAGAACTGGTCAAGGCAAGTACAAACAGTAGCAAAGTTTCATTAAAGGTACTGTAGGGACTGGGGAGATAGCTCAGTAGAATAAGCGCTTGCCTGGCAAGCACAAGGGCCTGAGTTCAATCCCCGGTTCTGCAAAAAAGAAGGAAAAAAAAAAAAAAGGTACTGTGACAGTTGAATGAGTCAGTAATAGTCCAGGTTCTTGTGTATCACAAGGAAAGAACTGTCAGGTAGTAGCTACGTTTATGGAAGATCACAGGGAGGGTAGCAGTGGAACAGGGAAAAGAAAAAGGGTTGGGGAAAGAGGGCCAATAACTCAGGCTTTTAGCACTTAAGGCCATGGCTTTAGGTGCCTAACACTGCATCTCACTGCTGCCTAAAGGTTTGTTATATTATTTTTAAGTCTCTCTTAGGCTAACCGAAGCATGAATAACCATAGGTTGTTGTTTACAGTTAAATGGAGGGAAGAGTGTGATTCATTCAGCTCCTTTGTTTCTAACTGTACTAGTGGGGGGAAAGAAACAGTTTCTGCAGAGCAAGTGCAGGTCAAGCGAAAGTAGAAGTCCAACCCACAGCTCGGGGGTGAGGGGAGCCACTAGGGAAGAGCAAACCTGGTGGCAAAATGTCAGTGTAGATGACTGTCGTTTCAGTGTCACCCACTCCTTAGGCTGATTTCCGCTCTAGGCCTCCTTGCTAGAATTCTTGTGAGAAGCCCATGCTCAGGGCTTTGGAAACAGCTCTGTGCATGTGTTCTGGAATCTTTCCACACTTCCTTTCTCAGCTAGTTTTAGCGATGTCCTTCCTGTCTCAATCCTGTTCAAAAAAACTTGCTCATTTTTTAATTTTTTTAATTTAGTACATGGTCTATAGGGTCTCACTACACAGATTGGACTCTAAGTGATTCTCCTGTTTTCAGCCTCCCAAGCACTGGCATTGCAGGGGCACACCACCATGCCCATTCTCAATCATTGTTTCAGGGTGCCCCGGGGGCGGGGCTGGTACGGCAGGCCTGGGCATTGAAGTCCCAGCCCCTTCACCTGCTTGCAGGCACTTTAATCTGCTGAGCTATTTGGCCGGCTCTTGGTCCACATCTTTATCAATGTTTGATATAGTCTTTTGTTTTTTCTTTTTGATGATTGTCTTTTTATTTAATTTTTTTGGCTTTTTGAGGCAGGGTCTCACTGTTTAGTTTAGGCTGGCCTTGAGCTCACTATGTAGCCTGGGCCTGCCTTGATTTTTGCCTTTTTAATAGTTGCTATGATTGCATGTGTTGTGTGTCCTCCAAAAACTCATGTTGAGGTTTGATGTCCACTTGAGATGTTATTGATGTAAGGGAATGCTAGATGTCTAATGCCTCTTCCCTGAATTTGTGTTCCCTGAAGTTGAAGACTGAATTCTAAGGAACAGTGGAGGTTAAGAGTAGGAAAATTAGGGGCTAGGGAGATGGCTCAGTAGAATAAATGCTTCCCCTGGCAAGTGCAAGAGTCTGAGTTCAATCCCCGGTTTCAGGAAAAAAAAAAAAAAGTAGGAAAATTTATTGGAGAAAAGGAAAGAGGAATACAAATGGGAGAATGGGCATAGGAATGGCTCCTGAAGACAGGAGGGGTCCCTAATGGGTTGCCAAGGAGCCCACCTCTCAAAGGAAGCTTTATAGAGCAAAATCATCAGGTGGTACAACATGGGTCAAAGTTATGATCACCCAGGGGCCGGGGAGATGGCTCAGTGGAACAAGTGCTTCCCTGCCAAGCACAAGAGCCTGAGTTCGATTCCTGGTTCTGCCAAAAAAAAAAAAATGCAAAGTTATGATCAGCTAGTAAGATCACAAATATGACTATTGATCCAAAAATAGCAAGGGTATATGGTGTCATTATTAATGTTAACTTACGGGCTGGCTTGTAACTTGCAATTTTTCTGCCTCCTGTGATTGTAGGTGTATAACCTTCACTCTCAGCCCAGTACAATTTTTTGTTCTTTGTTGGAGACCTGTCTTTTTTTTTTCCCCTATTGTACTGGTGATTGATCGTGGGACCTTGCACATGTCAGGCAGGTGTTTATACCACTGAGCCTTATATCCCTGGGCCTTGAGACCAGTCTTGCTATATAATTCAGGCTAGCCTTACACAGACTCACTAAGAAGCCCAAATTGGCCATGAACTCAGTATGATCCTCCTGTATCATCCTCCCAAGTGGTAAGATTACAAGATCAAACTCCATTTATTTAAAAAAATATTGTCTCTCCAGTAAAATGCCCTTGGTCTTTGTAAAAAATCAGTTGAGGGCCAGGCATGGTGGCACATACCTATAATTCCAGGGAGGCTGAGATAGGAGAATTTCCAGAAATTTGAGGCCAAGGCCGGGTGTGGTGGTGCATGCCTATAATCCCAGCACTCAGGAGGCTGAGGCAGGAGGATTATTGGGAGTTTGAGACCAGCCTGAGCTACAAAGTGAGCTTAAGGCCAGCCTGAACTGCATAGTGAGACCCTGTCTCAAAAAAAGACAAAAAAAACTAAATTTGAGGCCAGCCTGAGTTACATGGTAAGTTCAAGACCACCCTGAACTACACAAGACACTATTTAAAACAAACAAAACAAACAACCAAAAAAAAAAAAAAAAAGCAAGTTTGGGCAACATAGTGATACTCTGTTTTGTTGTTGTTTGTTTGTTTTGGAGAAACAGGACTCATTATGTGGCCCAGCATGGCCTCAAACTCCAGACAATCCTTGTGTCTCAGTTTCCACAGTGCTAGGATTATGGGCATGCATTACTATATTCAGCCTTGATACTGTTTCAAAGAGGAGAAAAAAAAATCAGTCCACTGTGTTTGTTTGGATCCTTTTCCAGTCTCTCTGTTCCACTGATCTGAGTCTATGTTTTGAACCAATGGCACATTGCCCTTAGTGTATTTCAAAGCTGTTATATTTTAATGGGTATGAGTGTCCTCTGACAGACTGAGAGGAATTGGGGGGTTATAAAGGACGTCAATCCTCTGGGAGAAGTGAGTACCACAGAGTGGAGGGCCCCAGGCTGTGTCTCTCACACCTTGGCCTGAGTTGTGTAGACACTGAGCAGGTAGGTCTGCTTGAGCTGCCAGAACCTGCACCGGCAGGACTCAGGCTCCGTCTGTTGGCTTTCTGCAGAGTCCTGTTTCTGTCCTCACAGGTGTCAGCATCTGTGCTATTCCAGAGCAGGCAGCTTTTCCTTGCTGTGCTCTCCTTAGTGCCCTGGTGTTCTGAGATCCAGGAGGTCCTCTACTGGGCCTCAAGTCCTGCCTTACGGAGAGCGAGCTGGACTCATTTCCTTCCTCATGATGTCCCCTTGCGCGGGATATTTTGCTGTTGTGACAGCAACTCAGCTCAAACAAGCTTGCGAAAAGGGGACTCAGCCGGGCATGGTGGCGCATGCCTGTAATCCCAGCACTCTGGAGGCTGAGACAGGAGGATTGTTATGAGTTTGAGACCAGCCTGAGCTACAAAGAAAAGGGGACTCACTGACTTTGTAGCAGAAAACTCCAGACACACAACTGACTTCAGGCTGGCAGGATCCAGCTGTGTCTCCACCCTTCCCTGCTAAGGTTTTATTCTCAGGCTGTCTTGCTGATGGCCAACGACGGCAGCTCCAAGCCTGAGTTCTGCCAGTTTGGCATCCCCAGTGGAATACCTGGGGATTCCAGGTATTCACTGCTACATTAAGGGGCTGGGGAAGAAGGGGGGCACTGGGGCTGTAGCTCAGTGGTAAGGTGCTTGCCTAGCACATGTGATGTGTCGGTTTGACCCCCCAGCACCCTTGTAGTCAAGCTGCAAGGTTCTTTTCCTCAGTTCGAATGGAAATCACAATCAGCGAAGTGCAGCTCTGTTAGCCACTCTGGGCTTTGAGCCCCAGCGGCCCCTCAGCTTTCAGCAGCACCTAGTAACGCATGTCCGCTGCTAAGGGAGGAAATGTAATGCTGAGAATTCTTTCAGTAGTAACTGACAGATACTCAGCTCAAATTGACTCCGGCCAAAAGGCAACATCATGGTCCGAGAATCTGGGAGGCGAAGATACCCTCCACCTTTGGCTCTGCTTCTTCAAGGTCTGCTGCTCTTTTTTATTTTTTGTTTTTTATCTTTTTGAGACAGGGTTTCACTATGCAGCTCAGGCTGGCCCTGAGCTCACTTTGTAGCCCAGGTTGGGCTTGAACTCTCAGTGATCCTCCTGCCTCAGCTTCTCCAGTGCTGGGCTATATATAGGTGAGCACCACCACCACCATGACTGGCTGGCAACTCATTTTTTTCCTGTTGAGTATAGTATTTTTCTCCATTTATGGGGACAGGAAGCAAAGAACAAACAGCTCCAGATTTATTTTATTATCATTATTTGTTTTTTTGTCTTTTTCTTTTTTTTTTTTTTTTTGGTACAGGGTCTCACTATGCATGCAGCCCACATTCATAGCGATCTTCCTGCTTTTTGCCTCCCATGTGCTGGGATTACAGGCGCGTGCCACCGCACCCGGATTGCATCGCCGGCTCAGCGTACCCGAAGGCAGGGCCGGTGCGGCTGGGGGAACCAAGGATCGAACACTGGTCCCTGCGCTTACCTAAGCAAGCGCTTAGTCCGCTGAGCTATACCGCCGGCCCTTATTATTTGTTTTTTTGGTGGAACCGGGGATTGAACTCAGGCCCTTGCGCTTGCCAGGGAAGTGCTTATTCCACAGAGCCATCTCCCTGGCCCCTACTTATTTTTAATTTTTTTTTTCCAGATTTATGAGTACATTTAGTCGTAGTGTTTCTACTTTGTGAGACTGGAAGAAAGTTTCTCTTTTCCACAGGCCCAGAAACTTCTCTTTTCCCAGGAGGCCGTCCTGACTTGCTTCTTTCTGGTCAGTTTTTTTTTTTTTTTTTTTTTTTTTTTTTTTTTTTTGTCTTTTTGAGACAGGGTCTCACTATGCAGTTCAGGCTGGCCTTAAGCTCACTTTATAGCTCAGGCTGGTCTCGAACTCACGACAATCCTCCTGCCTCAGCCTCCCGAGTGCTGGGATTACAGGCATGCGCCACCACGCCCGGCCTCTGGTCAGTTTTACAAAAGGAAAAAAAGAAAAAGGGGCCTGGGAGATGGCTCAGTAGAATAAATGCTTTCCTGGCAAGCTTAAGGGCCTGAGTTTAATCCCCCGGTTCCTCAAAAAAAAAAAAAAAAAAAAATCATATCACTCTGGTCAGTTTGTTCAGCCAGAAGAATAGAGTACACGAAGTCCTAGGTATGTTCAAGTTGGGAACTTTCACAGGTGTAGCATGTGAGACCCAAATGAACAAACAGACTTCCAAACACTTCTGCCGGAACAGAGCTTGTTCATAAGTTTGGGGTTCACTGTTCTTTGATTGATCAGTTCCGAGGCAGGTGACCAGAGCCATAGACATGTGGGGTGAGGGTGGCAAGTGTCTTAGAAGCGTGGGTCAGCTATTGCTACGATAGCAAAATCTGACCCTTATAATGTTATATTCCAGGAGAAGGGACAGTTTTAGAAACCATATGGTAACATGAAAGAGAGATATAAAACAATGCTGAGAAAGCAGAATGCAGACTGAACACTAAGATGGCAACTTTGGAATATGGAAAGAGAAACCTTTTGCTCTGTGAAGTGGCAGTGAATGGATTGTTGCATCAAATACTCTCACTATATTTGAAGAAGATTTATACAACAAATAAAGTATTGGGGTTGGGGAGATAACTCAGTTGTCTAAGGGCCTGCTTGGCAAGCACAAGGACCCAGGTTCGATCCCTGGTACCACATGCCGTGGCAATCTGGGTCCTGAGCTGGCCACTGAAACTGGGCATGGTGGTGCACACCTATAATCCCAGAACTTGGGAGGCTGATGCAAGAGGATCATTATGAGTCCAAGCTGCGTAGTGAGACTGGTACTAAATAAATAATTTTTAAAATGTATTAAAAAAAAAAAACCAAAGAAATATTCATGCAAAAAACCTGGTGAATAACACATGAAATTTTTAGAGCTCAGTGTCTTTTTGGAATGAGTCAGGTGCAAATAGATACATCATGATGATGATGATGATGGTGATTTGGTCTTTTTGAGATAGGGTCACACTATGTAGTTCAGGTTGTTCTTGAACTCGCTTTCTAAGCCAGGCTAGCCTCACACTTGTAGTGATCCTCTTGCCTCAGCCTCTGGAATGCTGGTGTTACAGGTGTGCACCACCACACCTAGCCAGGCAGTGATTTTTACACATCTGAACAAGTCATTATTTTCATCTTTGCAGCTGCCTTGAGCGATGGGCCCAGTGGAATTGCCCTTTTAGGAATATTACAAGAGTCTTGGTGTATCTCCAGGGAACGTCAATTACTCCAAAATGATCTCCTGCTCCTTGAACATGGGGAATATTTCAAACCAACAGACAAGCAGTAAACTCAGACTAGTCTGACGAGGAGGATGGGAGAAGGCTCAGGGGCTGTCTGGCCCACCTGTGTGACCTCTTGTTTGCTTTTGCAGTTCTGAGATTTGCGTGCTAGGCAAATGTACCACTGGATTACATTCCAGCCTGAATGTTATTTTTATAACTAGAAAAACTAATAAAGGCACTCTCATTTCAGTGAGAACTAGATAAAACAGGATTTTGTATGGCTAGCTAGCTTTTTTCTTTTCTTTTTTTGGTGAACCGAGGTTTGAACTCAGGCCCTTCAGCTTGCCAGGCGAGCACTTATTCTGCTGAGCCATCTCCCCAGCCCCTGCTAGCTTTCCTGATAGGGTCTCTGACACTCTTGGATGGAAGATTTTTTTCTGTAGTCACCCCAAATATTGAGGTTGTATATTTGGTCTTGGGGTGTGTGTGTGTGTGTGTGTGTGTGTGTGTGTGTGTGT
>PVKA01055642.1:0-10237 GCA_004027165.1 Ctenomys sociabilis
GCGCGTGTTGCGTGTGTGATTGTGTATGTGTGTGTGTTTGTGTGTGTGTGTGTGTGTGTGTGTGTGTGTGTGAGAGAGAGAGAGAGAGAGAGAGAGAGAGAGAGAGAGAGAGAGAGAGAGAGAGAGACACGGGGTGAAGGAGGATAAACTGGAGATCCCAAGGTGAGAGTCCTAGAGACTCCAATCTAAGCCGGTACTGAGCCGCTCAGAGAGAAGCCTGTGCCCCGCGCCCCTCAGCCTGCAGACTTTGACAGGAGGGCGAAGGAGAGTAGCGGCTGCGGTCTGAACTCATCGTGCTGCGAAGCAAGCCCGAGGCTCGGGCCAGGGCAGCAGTGAGCCCGTGGGCATCCCGCTGCGTTCTGCGAGAACCATAGAAAGCGACCCCTTTTAGTGTCGGCAGTGAAGGTTCGGTGTCTCCGGCCCGGCAGACGCCTCCCCCCCCCCCCCCCCCCCCCCCCCCCCCCCCCCCCTGCACCTGCCCCAGCCCTGCTCCTGCCCCGGGCCCTGCACCTGCCCCGGGCCCTGCACCTGCCCCGGGCCCTGCTCCTGCCCCGGGCCCTGCTCCTGCCCCGGGCCCTGCACCTGCCCCCTTCCCGCGGTGCTGCGAGGTTGACGGTTGAAAAACTGTCCCCCTCCCCCGGTGGGTAGATGGAAGGATCGAGTCTGGAGAACTTGTGCGTGCTCACTCACAGGTGCAGGGAATTAATTAGGGCCCCACTGCGGCAGGAGAGCAACTGGGCGGGAGGGCTGGGCTGCGGCGCCGCGGAGCTCCAGCAGCTTCTCGGGTGCGCGGGACCCCAGGAGCACCGTCCTTGGAAGCCCACTGTCGGAGCACTTGCATGGGCTTGCATTTGGGGCTCTCCCGGGACCTGGAGGACGGCGGTGCTCCCGGCCCTTCGCTTCGCGGCGAGATGCTCTCTGCCCGAGGCCCGGAGGCGCCCGGGGGCGACAGCCGCCTTTGATTAGTGAGCATTTGGGTAGCATCTGCCATTCGCCTCCCACTGCGGAAGGAGGAGGCCGTGCACAGGCTCTGCTCCGCCAGGGCTGACTGTGTCGAAGCGCGAATGTGAGCCGCTGGCAGGTTTCTGTTCTTCGTCACCACGCGCTTTCAGCGGGTTCCAGGCTGCCAGGCTGAGAATGAGGCTCGCGTTATTATTGGGCAGCGGCGTCTTCCTGCAGGAGGGAGGGTTTCCCCAGAGAGAGGGGCTTGGGGACAGGGAAGGGAAGCCACAGAAGCAGTACCTGCTTGGAGCCTGTGTTAGCCATTTTAGAGCTCTCCCTTCAGAGGTCGTATTAGCGACCGCTGCCAAGTATGTTTATTTCTTTATCACTTTATGTTGATCACTTTCCTTATCTCTTAGTTTCTCCAGGCACACCTTGGGATGCTGGCCAGACAGATATGACCACCAGGGTACAGAAAGGAGGAAGTAGAAACCCTGAGAAAGGACTGGTCTGGGCTGCCAGCTTGTGTGTGCAGAGGCCAGTAGTGTTTATTCCAGCTTCTCCATCCTTAATGTTCGTTCTCTAGTCCCTCCCTGGATCGTGCCACTTTTCCACTGTAAGGGCTCCTTTGTGGAAAATCTGGAGCAGATCTTCCTGCCATAGATTTGGGAAATGGATATGGGTGAGGCCTGGCAACAACTGCAGCTGGAGATTGGGAGAAGCTGGCATTACTGGCCAGTGAAATTATGTCAATTACATGGATGCCCCGTAACCACACCCACGCACAGCTCTGTGCGCCCGGAAGTGGGGAGTAGATGGAACCAAGTCAGAAAATAGAGGTCAACATAACTTAAAAGACAGAGACTGTGCAGACTACTACGTCCCATCCACTAAATAGGATAAGGAAGGTTAGGGTGTACCTCCCGCTACCTGAGTTCAATCCCCAGTACAACACAGACTCACAAAGAAGGATAAAGTTAAAAAAAAAATTCCTGATTTATATCCAATTGGAATTTTTTTTTTTTTCACTAACCAGGGATTGAATCAGGCCTTTGCGCTTGCCATACAAGCACTTATTCTACTGAGCTGTCTCCCTAGCCCCTTTCATATGAAATGCTCACGAATTTGTGTGTCATCCATGCACAGGAGCCATTCCTATCTTCTCTGTACCAGTCCAATTTTTTTTTTTTTTCTTTTTTAGTATATGTGCTGCCGAAGAGAGCACAATTTCATTTTTTCCCCCCTGTATTTAGGGAAGGTCCTGCAGGGTGTTCAGGATCTCACTATTAGATAGGATTCATAGTGATTCTCCTGTTTACAGCCTCCCAAGAGCTGGGATTACAGGTGCATGCCACCACACCCAGTCTTCCCATTGGAAATTTAAAGATGCTCTAGATCTGGATTAAAAAGAATCACAAATAAAATATTATAATTCTTTTAAAATTTCATTTTAAACATACAAACTTGTGGGGATGGTGTTGATAATTTGATACATACAATTATAAATATTAAATCAGAAGTTAACACTTAAATTTCCTTAAGTGATTTAAACATCTCTGATTAATACATAATAATTGTGCATATTTAGGGAGTAGGGTGTGATAGCAATTTACAAACTGTTTAGGAACAGAAGAAAAGCCTCATATAACAAAACTGGGACAGTCTAGAAAATCCCAACTCACAAAATCATATAATATTAAGTATACATATTTATTTATTCCAGTTGTTTTATTGCTTACACATTTGTACAATGAATGTTTATGCATCATTAAATGTATGCATTGCAATACAATGTGCGATCTAGATTTAACTTAGAAACACTAAAACAGAATTGTTAATAAATAAAGGTAAAATCAGAAGTCAATAAAATAAAAAAATTTAAAATATAGTAAAGAGATTAGGAAACAAATTAGGAAAGCCAATTTTCTCTTTATTGGTTTTTTTTTGTACATTGCTGTAATAGTTACATTGCTTTGTAATTAAAGAAAAAATCACTGAGAAAAAACAAAGAAAGCAGGGTTGCTAAATGTAAGAGTTATCTTTAGTGGTGGTAACCAAGTTCTGTGTCTTTTTATCATTTAGTAGTCTATCATTACCATGGGCATTTCCATTTCTGTAGCTGAAAAGATTTTATAAAACACACTATGAGGAGAATAAACAATACTATGAAGTAGTTTGACCAAAATCTGAGATATCTGTTTTATTGAAGAATAAAGCAGGACTTTCTTTTTGTTTCACCTTCATGTTATGAAAACTTATGCAAATATGATTTTTATGGTGACTCTGCCCTGAGGCTTAAAATAAGTATAAAGTGAATGCCTTTAACAATAAAAATGTGGCATCAGTATCTATGAATTTTATATTTAAATTGCTGTAATATCAATAATAAAATATTGGCAGAAAAGATTAAAAAAAAAATAAAAAAGTCAAGACACAGAAGATTCAAATAACATTAGACAGGTAGGATTGCACACAAACACAAACAAAAATTGAATTGAAAAGGGCCTGCTAGATATCTCAGAGGACTAAAGTGCCTGCTTAGGCAGAGCACAGAAACCAAGGTTAGATCCTCAGCCTGCCATGCCGGCCCCAATGCAGGGTGTGCTGAGATGGCAACTGAGAATGGGCATTATGGCGTGTGCCTGTACTCCCAGTGCTTGGGAAGCTGAAAACAGGAGGATCACTACGAGTCTGATCTGTGTAATGAGACCCTGAACACCCTGTAGACCCTGTACCAAATACATTAAAAAAAAAAAAATTGAATAAAAGACTCCAATTGACATGTCCCCACCCCACCCTCCAGAAGACTCTGTGGTTGCTGGTTAGTAGTGACAGGTTTTACAGGCAACATCCGTGGTGGAGGCACAGCAGAGAAGCAGAAATAGGCAAAGGGGGAGCCTTTATTAACTCTAAACACAGGACAGGATGCAGGTTAAGGAAATGGGCAGATCCTCCGACCTCAGACAGGGGGCCTGAGACTTTATGGACTTTTGCTAGAGGTGGAGTTTGAAGGGCAGATTTAGTGACACACAAGGAGCTGATTGGAGGCTCCGTGGTGTGGGCGGGAAAGGTAAAAGGAAGTTGTATCCAGGGGTGGAGTAGGGAAGGACGAGGAAGTAGTCAGTTCCATGATAGTTTAGCAGTCTATACTCTCGCTGTAACCTATCATTCCCATCTTTTAGTTGTTCTGAAGGAGCGGTGAATCTCTTAGACTGCTTCCTGCTGCATGGGGGCGTTGTTTGGGGGCAAGTAGGGTTGACAAGATGATGGTTCCTGCCATATAGAATTAGTGCCGGGTGTTTCGGCCAGGACAATAAGTTTATCGTGAGTGAAGGCTCACATCTGAGATTGAAGAAATCTTGTGTGGAACCTGAAAGTCATCTGGGCAACAGTCCAGAGTTTAGGTAGAGATGTGAGGGCGATAGGAGTTGTGAAGCCCACTCAGGGGACAAGCGCTCAGGATTAGGAAGAGCAGAGTTGTTGGGTGGAGTCCAGTTGTCTGGGTACTGCTTGGCTCAGGTGATGTGGACCCAGGAGAGCAGGCTGGCTGGCGACTTTTATCGCTGTTGCTGTTTGGAAGATGACCAGGTAGGGGCCTGTCCACCTAGGATCTAACCCTGTAGGTTTAGAGGATTTAAAATATATTAAATCCCCAGGAAATATAGATGGCACCAATTGAGTGGTACCTACTGATTATGGAAGGCAGTGTCAGTGTGTTGCTGCAACAGGTACCAGACGAGAATAGAACAATAATAGAGTCAGAGATGGGAGGAAAGTTATCAGAGCAGGGAAGTTGTGAAGCAGAAAATACCTGAGCTCAAATGGACTTAGGAAGGAGGGTGCCCTAGGAAGTGCTCTGAGTCTAGTTAGAGCTAAGGGAGGAAGCTGAGGTTGAGGCAGGGGTAGCTCTAGGATCAGTTTGGTGAGATGAGATTTTAAAAGCCCTGTTGTCTCTATTACTCTCTAGCACTGACTATGCAACGAGAACTTGTGCAACAACTGTTGGATACCATCATGGCTCCTGTGAATGGGACTGAGATTTAAAGAACAAGGCAGAACTGTTTAGAATTGAACAGCAGAAGTGAGGTTGGATAAGAACAAGATACAACTAAGTAGAGAGGAGACCAAGAAATTGAGAATTTAAGATTGTACTTTTAAGAAAAACTGTACCTTTAAGACAGGATTTTCTTAGACTTAAGAGTTTGCTCCCCTGGGGCTAATCTATGTCTTAAATCTTTAACTCTTTGTTGATAGTGGAGCCTTTGGGGCACACACTATGTCTGGTAGCCTCTGAGAAAGTTTAAAACTGAAACAGCATTTTTATCATAGTTTAGCTTTATGAAGCTATAAATAAGACGATCATTAATATATTGGAGCAGTGCCCCCATTTTTTAAGGTTAGAAATTTCAATTATTTGCCAGAGTATTTTTAACTAAGTGGGGGCTGTCTCTGAACCCAAGGCAGGACTGTCCAAATACATTAGCTAGTTTTTATAGTATCAGGATCAGTCTACGTAAAAGCAAACTGATAGTGAATCAGAAAACAATGGGGTGCAGGAAAAATAATCTTTAATTATTAGATATAATAATCTACAGTATACCACGTAGTTTTACTCAGTATTTAGGTTAAAGTAGTATATGGGATATGAACTATAGAAATGGAATGATAGCTTTATTAATGGTTCATAAGTCTTGGAGTGGTTGATATTTTTTATTTGACTTTTGTACTGGAAGGAGAGGTATGTAGTATGGGGAATGTCAAAAGACTAAAGACTATGCTAGAGGAACTTTGAAATCACAAGTTGAAGTCTGTGGTGGGCCTCTGGTTTAATATGTTGTCTTTCATGAGGATAGTTACTTGGATCTTTTAAGAAAATGCTAACAGGCTGATCATGAATTGTCCTTTTTGGATATTAGTATCTGAAGCCTGTGGGTTTATCTCTGATAAAAAATTTAGGTGATACTCTAAATATATTGTCTGGTGGGCTTGATATTAATGTTCTAAAAGAAGTAGAGGGAAAAGTTGTCCCTAAAGAAGCAAAAAGATTTTTTTAAGCAAAGGAGTAGGACGTCTTCAAAAAACTAGGAAAGCCTGAGTGAAAATTAATTTTCTAAATCTCTAGGTTAAGGGCTGGTGAGGTAGCTCAGTGGACGAAGTGTGTGCCTGGCAAGCGCAGGCACCCATCGCCAGCATCACTTGCAGAGCTGGCCCTTCCCCTCGGTGTCCTGAGCCAGCCACCCAGTCTGGGCATGGTGGCAAACACCTGTAATCCAGCACTGGGGAGGCTGAAAACAGGAGGATCACTATGGCTCTGAGCTGCGTAGTGAGATCCTGTACCAAATACATTTAAAAAATAATCTATAAGTTAGAGGCATTGTAAAGCATTTGGCCCTGTGGATACCAGTCACAATACAGTTCTTATTAGGAAAGGAGCCAGGGGATTTGAGTCAGGCAGCATTATAAATCCTGGTTAAAATAAAACATATTTTTAATCTGTCACATGAATAGTTATTTGAGGCTTACCTAGGGTGATGCCTACATTGTTGAAAGGGGCTTTGATAGACCTTGAACATGTTTAATTTTCTAGGGAATAGAAGCCTCTTTCCCCTGCTGGGAAAGGTTATTCTTACTTCCAGTGTCTTTGTCTTAGGATAGGGATACACCCCAGGTGAAGAAGGGCCCAGCTTACTGTAGCAGTTTTGTGAGTTTCTAGATTTTCTATAATGGTAGCAGCCATATGATCTTTTATTTTTTGTTTTTCTCTGTGGGGTCTCTGGATCATTTTGAGGTGGCAGAGTTTTGTTTTTATGATGTCAAATGCAGTAAGTTGGACCTGGTTTTGTCTGTTGGGCCTTGGTGCTTGTCATCATTTTTTCTCTGTTGTTGAAGGGCCTGAAAGGCCAAGTTTAAAAGTTTGTTAACAGGGCTCTGAGGATGCATAGCATTCTTTTCAAGTTTTTTTTTTTTTTTTGTGTGTGTGTGAATATCTAGGGCAGGCTGGCTAATAAAATTTGTTGTTAATAAAACTTGTCTGGCCTATAAATTGAGCTTAATATTAGGATATTTACAGAAGGTTTTAGTGAGGTACACCAGAAATAAAACAAGATGTTTTTCTTTGTCTTGAGTAGATTTTTCTACTTGTTTTATAATTGACTGACTTACTCATATACTTTTTATTTTATCAATTAAATAAGTAGTCATTTAATTACTCTGTTTTTGGCCCTCTTCTTTAATTTACCACTGCCAATCAGGGACTTTATTAAGCACTGTAAATGCATTCACGTCTGTCACTATTTTTGAGCCCCAATTTTTGTTAAGTCTGGGCCTGATCACTCATGGAGAGGGGCCCTGTCTTCTCATAACACCTTGTTCCCCATCTGAGACTTTCTGAAGTGGGCACATTCTAGCTTTTGAATCATTTGATGGTTAACAAGTGTTACTTTCTGCTACACTGGAAGGACTGAATTTTTTCAGCAATGGGAGATAGATAGGTTGATAAAAGAGGTGGGGTGGGGGAAGTGGCCCTGGGAGAGAATCCAGTAGAGGAAGGAGATTAACAACATTCTGAGCCTTTCTCTGGGGCTTCTGAAGCTGGCCCTGTTGTTGATGCTCTGGGTAGCTGGGGTGTTTTATTTGGAGCATTTCAGAGTTTAACTTATTAGATCTGGCTTTGTTTTAGCTGGCCTTCCTGACACATGGGCATAGGGAGTATATGAGATCTATGTAATTTGGGGTCTTGATACAGATTCATAGAAGCCTGGATATGGGAATTTTTGTTTATTTTTCTTTTTTATATAAATAAATCAAGCTGGAATACAGTATTAAAATTTGTGGTATCATTTTGGAGCCACGTCTTTCTACTTTTTCACTTATGTTGATCTCATTCAGAATTGCAAAGAAAAATTAGTTTTCCTTTTTGAAATTTATATTTTACAGTTGTTTCACTTTCTTATAATACAACCTAAAAGTGATGCTGTAGGGACAGATTCCGAGTTATCCATATGGTAGAAAGGTGCATGCTGTCAGATTTTCCATGTGTATTTCATAAAGGGATAAAACAAGAAAAAGCAAAGGTAGGAGCAGGGGCCACACCATGCATCAGCCACATGAGTGGTGGTTCATTCCAAACTGGGCTGGGTCACACTGCAGATATGCTCCGAAATAGGGGTCATACAATGACCCACCCCATTGCCCAGAGCCAAAACTACGGGGGCAGCTGCTCTGTTTTGTGTTTTGTCATGCTTGCAACAAGCATCCTTGTTACTGGAACATGGTTATTTTAACAACAGATCAAGGAAGTAAGAAAAGTTGTATATAACAGCTGGGCTTTCCTCAAAACTATCTTTCTTGAAGATCTTTATATAGAGAGACATGTAACATACAGGAAGAACTCTGAGGGTCTTACATATCAGTAAAAGAGGCATGAGAAAGGCTTATTAGAGGATGCACTCCTCTAATCCTTACACAGGATGCACTCAAGGGTGGAGTGTGGGGGCTCGTGGCAATGATGCATGTTATAAGCCAGGTAAGGCACAGTGAGGGCCTGTTTTGCATATGGGCAATCTTGGATGTGTTTTCTCTCTATCTGCCAAGTTAGATGTGCTTCGAGTTAAGACATACTGTCTCCTCAAAAGAGAACAAGAAATCGAGAATTTCAGCAACTAGTTTGAAGATAACAATATTCAATATAATAACCACTGCTTATTTCTTATCATATTGTTCTGAAATTCTGTATCATTATTGTTCTTTTATTCTCTTTAAAATTAAATAAAAGCAAAGTGTACTTTTAAGAACTACTTCAGTCAGGACAAGCTTCAGCTTCAGGTTTTTTCCTGTTTCTGGAGGCCACTGTAGTGTGTGACCCTCTCTTTCAACCCTTACAGAGAATAGTAAGGAAATTCCTAAAAGTCCTTTATAATAACCTATAAATGCCTATGCTCCAGACCTTTTCCACCTGCAAATTTCCTTTTCTTCCAGCTCAGAAATCAGCAGCATTGGAGACAGCATGTTTTAACTTCAAACACATCTCTCCACTTCAAACTCATATAGATGGCTTGCACTGTAACTGAGATCACCCGTATTAAAAACAGGCTTCAACTGCACCCTACCTGAAACTGGGCATGGTGTCACACATGCCTGTAATCCCAGCGCTGGGGAGCCTGAGACAGGAGGATCATTCCAAGTACGAGCTGTGTAGCAAGACACTGTACCAAATAAATAAATAAATAAATAAATAAGCCCTAGGAGGTGGTATGGACTGGTGCATCAGGTGATGGAGGGAAGATTGAACCATGTGAGTGGAAGAACCCAAAAATTAGATTGTAAAAAAAGAAAACAGGTACCATGCTTTTTTGAAGACCTGTGTTACAGGGCTTTGTCAGCTTTTAAAACATAAGTCTGAAGTGGCCAGCAGTTTAGTTCTTGAAGGACCACTGAATTGCTTGCAGTTGCTTGTGCGAGTGGGTCAGGACCCTGTCATGAGACAGGTGGAAGGAAAAAATCCAGTCACCATATTTTCTCCCATTCAAGTACTAACCAGGCCCGATCCTGCTTAGTTTCTGAGATCAGACAAGATCAGGTGTGTTCAGGGTGGTATGGCCATAGACCAATCACCATATTTTCTCTAGCAACAAATGAAAGGTGGCGGTCAGGGGACAATGAAATGTACCAGATTGGTGATGTCAGTCAAAAGACAACATGGCACTGAATGCCAGTGTTTCAGCTGGCTCTTAGAGATGTAGCTTACCAGTATGAGAGGAAGGGGTCTTGAATTTTCATGGAAGGAAAAGTAGACTGTGTTGAATACATGGATTAGAAACAATGTGAGGTGAAAAGCAACAATAATCATAGCAGACAATGTTGTTTTTTTGAGTGAGTAGACAAAAGAAAAGAAATGAGCAGATGATTCTTGGGCCATTGTTGAGTCTTGGGCCATTGTTGAGTGTAGTCTCATTTCTAAGTCATGTATAGTCTTTATAGTTTTAAGGATAAGAATTTAAAAAACTAAAGTTATATTAATATAATGAGCTGTGAATGGCTCAAGTCAACAACTTTGTGGATAACCTGCTTATATTGTGGACTGCTAATCTGTGTTGGATTGTTTTATTTAAAAAAAAATATATATATATATATAAAATTATCCATGTTTTGAAAATCTGTAACATATGTATCGTTGTATGTTACTCTGTTTGTTATTTTTCTCTTTGTTTTTGTTACTATTTTTCACTCTTCAAGTTAAAATACAAATAAATAACTTTTAAAAAGCAAACAATACAAAGAAATAAAAGAACTAAAA
>PVKA01055643.1:0-10232 GCA_004027165.1 Ctenomys sociabilis
AAAAAAAAAAAAAAAAAAAAAAAAAAAAAAGATATAGATTGAAAGCCTCTGGAGAAAGAAATCATATTTGCTCATTGTCTACTATAATTAAAGTTATCTCCCCCAGTGGGACAAGAAATAGGCATGCTGACTGCCAGTTATAAAAGATTCAGGTTCTCTAAGCTCTGGGATCCATAGCTATTTTGCATACCCACCACAGGTACAGCATTAACTGGGGCTTGTCTAGGTCACCCTATGGGAAGTGTTGAGGAATGGAAAATTGACACATAGATGATATTCATGCTGTTGGATGTGCTGCAATAAATCATTTGGTCTATAATCTAGGAGTCTCCTGCTTCTTGCCAGCATCTATAAAACTGGCAGGTTAATTTGTCAACTTATTAGTAGGGTAAAAAATCACAGCCCTTTTATGGTTCTATGGTTCTTGATAGTGCCTTGAGAGGCAGAACACATTTAAATTTTTTAAAGAAACTTTGTTATAGTTTAGGAGATTGAATCTCCAGATGTTATTTAACAAAGCACAACATTATCTGGAGAGTATGTTATTGGTTGTCAGCCTCAGTTAATTTTTATCTGATGAACTGGCATAGCATATCTTTAGAAAAATTAAATATGATTTTAAAGGAGCTGAAAAGTGAACACATCTTAACAGAGGTGCAAACTAGATGGCTGGCCTCAAATGGACTCATAGAATAAGAAAGACCCAAAAGATTCACTTTTGTGCTCTCAGATTTTGCCTAGATCTTGCTCTGCCAGCATTCATCTCAGCTGGACACACAATGCACACTGATTTCCTATAATTCCCTTCTTTATTCATACTGAATCAAGGGCATCTGCTGGCAGTGCTGTGGATTCTGTTGTTTGCAAACAGCAAGTAAATATCATGCATTGTCTGAGCTTTTGGAATGGATGTTATTATAACATGGGCAGTAAGAAGGTTTACCATACAGTGAGAAAAATACAACAACAAAAAACCCCAGCTAATAAAACTGGGAATAGGACAATAGGGGAATTTCTGCCATCATCAGTTTATACTGAAGCAATATTGGCCCAAATCCATTCTTTGGAATTCCCTTATAAATCCACATATAAAATGACATACAGGTGATACACATATGTTTATTCTAAAGCATAAATTAGATACTAAAGTTTAGAAGCACAACTTTAATAACATTGAATTAACTTTTGGGTCCATTGTATACTCTAGGTATTTGAGACTTCGCCATTAAATGTGAAGACCAACATCTTTGCCTTATAAGTTGGGATATATCATTTTTTTAAATACTCGTCTATTTATACAATAGCAGAAAATATAAAACTGAGATTCCTGGAAGGGCCATAGCAGTTGCCATATAGTTAAATCATAGACATTTCAACAATGCTAACATTATTACAGAATAATATAACTTTGGTCCTAAATTATAGAATTAAACTTATTCATTGATTCAAGGTTCTCAGTGTCATATGGACAGCAATTGAAATATTTTTTCTATTGTACCCTTTAGATTTTATTTAATCTTTAGGTTCTTATACTGGTGAGACAATCTGATGGTCCTGGGTTCATTACTTAGCCCCAAGCCAAAAAGATTTTATTCTAACTGTAGTTGAGCTTTAAGATTCTGTGATATGTGATGAAAATTTTTAATGGAGAGCTTTATACCGTGTCTAAGGACTTGGTTGCACATTCTTAACTTCTAAATTAGATTCTATTGTATGGTTATCAAGGTAAACTATAAAAAAATAATAGTAATTATCATAATAGTAACAGTAAAAGTAATATGGGTTTGATCTCAGTTTAAAAGATGAAATCATCCTGTCTACATGTTGTTTCTCCATTTTTCTCACTTGTTGTTCTACAGGACAGCCATCTTGCTCAACAAATTGAGCTTTTTTTTTTTTTTTTTTAAAGGAATTGACCCTAGTATTATTCATTGCTATCCTCTGTGCAGTTGCTGAGCTCACAGGTATCAGTATACATAATTAGTCAGGGTGAGAATCCTACTAATTAACTGTTAGTTTCAAAAACCTGATGGAGATTCTCAGAATCATTCCCTTAACAATCTTGTGCATATAAATGTATGGTTTTGCCCCTGTTGTGTTTCCTAGCTTTTGTCCTTGTCTTCTCTTTGTTGTTTAATCCTCAAGTTCTCACTTTCACTTTAATTGTGTTATACTTTTCTTTATTTATTTATTTATTTTTTTTAGTTTTTGCACTATGGAGACTATACGATATTTACAGATGTGTGTCTGATTTATTTCATTTATGAGTATATCTTCGAGTGGCATCCCACTTAAAATATAAATGTTTCAAGTTTATCATTCTTTATAGCTGAGTAATACTCCATTGTATAGAAATACCACATCTTTTTCAACCATTCCTCATGTGAGACATCTTTGTTGTCTCCAAGATTTGGCTATCACAAATTGTGCTGCTATAAACATCGGTACACATATATCACTATGATATGATTTTTCAGTTCTTTTGGGAAAATTTCCATTAGGAGGATAGTTGGATTGAATGAGATTTCCAGTACTAGTTTTTTAAGGAGTGTCCACACTGACTGATCTTGTCAGATACAAATGTTATATTTATTGTTATATAGGTTTTGCTTTTTGTTGGTCTTAACCATTCAGCAAAAAAGTATAAACACGAGGTATAAAAAATAAAGCCACATTAATATCCTGAGCTACAAAAGGTTCAAGTCAACAATTTCTGACATTGCCAGTTCTGCAGATCCTCACTACTATTAAGGACTACTTAACTACATTGGATTATTTTGCTGAATTCACACACCTACAATATTTGAATGGTAATGGAATACCCATTTCTGACAAAACTAAACAAAAACAGGGGATATAAATGTAGGACCAGACCATTTTGTAAATATATATATATATATATATATATATATATATATATATATATATATGTATATATATTCAAAATAGGATAGCTATGCAGCTACTTTCTCTTAGTTCAATAAGGAGAAAGATTTGTACTAATGGTGTTTGGACAGGACATCATGTCTGCTTCTTGTACACTGAATAACTACTATGACAACAATATGCAAGGTATTAATTACTGTAACTGCCCTACTAACCTGTTTTGAAACTGTCTCATTGTTATTTCTTTCTCAGTAAAATTAATTAAAAATAAAGAAATTGACTTCAGAAGAGACAAAGTCTCATATTTGGTTGGCTTGATGATTGTAAACATGGAACATTTTAAGGGACTGCTTTTGAGTCTTTCAATGAATGAGTCTGTAGAAGATTTGAGGGGAAGCATGATATCTCAGGAACAAGATTCACAAATGTTTAAAGGTTAAAATCCATCCCTCCTTGGAAACAACCAAAATGTTCATCACTTGAGGAATGGATAAAAGTGATGTGATATTTTTATACAATGGAATATTACTCAGCTGTAAAGAAAGACAAACTTGAAGACTTTATAGGTAAGTAGATACAACTAGTGGCTATACTCATAAGTGAGCTAAATTGGATCCACCTCTGTAAATATGTATTTTTTTCCTAGTGTGAGAATCTGAGAGAATAAATAAAATCTGAGAGATTAATATACATAGTAAAATGGAAAGAAACTAATATTAATTATTAAACAACAAAGATGAGAGAAAGGAGAAATGATAGGAAAAGAGGTAGGGGGAAAACATGCAAGTATATACACAGGATGGCTGAGATGATTGTATTCATCATTTCCAACTTTCTTTTGCAAATAGCAATTAACGTTTAGAATTTTCACCTTGATGAACTCTGTATGCTGATATCTGCAATCTGAGCACCTACATTGAGGACAGAAATGTATAATACAAAACCTATGGTTGAATACTTCTCATCTTGGCCTTCTAAATGTGTACTGTTTCTAATGTCTTATCAATTATTTTACTCACTTTAAGATGAAATTGTTTAAAAAGACAAGGAAAAAAATAAACAAAATCAACACCTTGTGTTACAAAGTTCATGAAATATGAGATCTATATTCTGAGTGTCAGAAATCTTCAATATTTTAGCACAATTTTTATAATATTTATATCTTTATATAGCACATCAATAAAGATATTCATCTATTTGTTTAACCAATATATATTTATTACATTCCTACTATGTAAAAATACTAGATCAGTACTAGGATTAAAATATTAATGAGATGAAAATTCCTGATCTTGAGTCGCTTAAACATTTGCTAGGAAATTGTTAGGAAAATAATGATATAAATTAAATGATAAATAAATTATTACTATGTGGTATTTTTTTTTGGTGGAACTGGAGATTGAACTTGTGCTTACCAGGGAAATGCTTATTCCACTGAACTATCTCCCTGGCCCCTTATATGGTATTTTAAAACCAATTAAAGTATGGACAAAGTTCTATGAAGACAAAGACAGTGTTAAGAATTTAATTTGGTGGTGAGGCCCACAAAAGAAGTGATATCAGATATCTGAAAACAGGACCACCATGCAGAATCATGCTAGGAAGCGTGAATGTAAGTTACTCCTTTTGTAGTAAGTAGGAGCAATTATTTACTAGGGGTATTTCCTGAAGGTCCATCAAAACACTAAGCAACCACCACAAAAATGATAGATACTATTACCACCTTCCTGAGACCTAGACTGAAACTTTGATTTGTCTAAGATCACATAGGTAGGAAACAGGAAAGTTTTGCTGAACAAATGGATGAAATTGCATAAGCTTTATACATCTGGAACTGAAATATCTCATCAACATATTATACTATCCCGAGAGAGATCATGTGAGTGTTACAACATTATTCTAACAACTGTCAAAGCAACTTCAGCCTTTTTTTGAAAGGAATCAGAAGCTGTTCATCTTGTGCTTCTCTTAAGAAGGTTAACTCTTAGTAATATAAAACATTCATTTCTGCCAGTTATTTTGCTAACTTGTCTTCACAGGACCCTTATTTCCTGAGTGGGATGGAGACAACATCTTTATTTACTTATATGGGCTTTCTTTGTTTTCTTGTGCCTGAATATCGTTTTCTACTTTTAAAAATAGTCTTTTAAATGTAAATAACTTTTCTTGTTTGCAAATAGGCTAGTTCAATGAACAACAAAAAATAACCACTTCCCATTTCTTTACATGGATTTTCTCTTAGTATTCCTCAACTTTTCCAACCTATCTTTCAACAAATGTTGTTATCTCCCATTTGCTTCATAATTAAGCATCTGTTGAACTCTTATACTTAATCACATCTACTATAATTCCCTTTTAATCCTTTAACTTTCTGAGGTGAGTGTTATGAGTTTCAGTACACTCTGGAACACCTGTGGTTGGGCAGTTTAATGTACTGTCAAAGATCACACTTGTACAATAAAGTTGCAGAATAGGCAAAGCTTAGAGTCCAAATATTTTGACACCATGTTTTCTGCTTGTTTGAAAGACCAAAGAGTTTCCTTATAAATGAAATGACACTATTTCTCTCACAACAAGGTCAAGATAAAACTGCAATGCATTAAGGAAGCGAAGATAGCCAAGCTCTGTATCAAAAGGATTAGTCTAGCATGCTATGTGGAAGAAGTTGATGTGAGCTGTAGTAATCTGGGGTTGGGTTTGGCTAAATGAGTGGAGTAAGAGAAAAGAGGAAGTTTGCTTGATTAGGGGGAAAACAGCAGCAAATATATTGAGTGATGCAAAGCATTTGATTTGAGGGCAAATAAAAAGTTTTCCTACTGTAAATTATTATAATTACTTCATGACTAATTAGCACTGCCTTAGATATATTTTGAACTGATATGGTATGAAAATCATCAACCAACGCCTGGAAAGAACCTGACGATATGTTTTGAACCATATCAATGTGCAGAAAAGCAGAATGGTGACTGCTTTATTTGACAGACAGTCAACTATGCACGTATTGAAAAAAGTAGGGTTATGGACTAACACGGGTTAAACAAGATGTATTTGATGGCATGTATACACCATAAAATGGGATCTTACTTTGTTTTAAATTTTCTCAGTGAATACAAGCATATTACACATTCTACTTGCAATCATTTTTCTCAGCAGTTCACCCATTGACATGCACATACACGCATGTGAGCAGATGTTTTCTAGTACCTTTGGCAGAAGAATTTAGTGCCTTGTACACATCACACCTGCCATGTCATGCTTATTGATTGAATGATTCAGCTAGCTGAAAGGTGCTGGGTGAGATATTAATTTTAAAATGAAAGCCTTCACATCTGCTAATGCCTGTCAATCTCTAGAGTGAATGTGCCATTCGAGCCAATGGAAGTGGGCAGAAGCAGCCTTCATGGGTAGGGCTGACAAGTTATTTTGAGTCTGCCGAATTACCTTTATTGTTGCCCCATACTTACAGATAGACCTCTCCTTCCATTAAACTCCTGCACTCATCGTACTCCTGAAAATAGCTCTAGCGGTTTGGAACCCATCTTCCTAGGTTTTCACGTAAATGGAATATTTGTGGTAGTTGAGTGATAAATGGTGAGATAATGGTGTTTTATAGGCAGTGAAATGACAAGGTCAGTTTTAATTAAGCTGAGATCAACCTCAGTCTCTATTGCACACTTCTGATTAGGTTATTTCAAATTAACATAAGTTTTTGGAGACTTCGCTGAAGTCAGTGGTGTTAAACACCAGCTGTGCTGGCAGAGAAGCGTGGGATATGAGAAGGAGATAGCATTCACATTGAAATTAGCACTTGGCACAATATAATTCTCTGATTGCAAACTATGTGGAGTTGCCTGTGCTAATTGGTTGATTTTATTTGAAGCAGATGTTGTTAGCTTTCCCACTAATGATCTGGAGAGAAATTCTTTTGAAAGACATGCCATGTTAGGATCTCTGCAGTATAATAAGCTAATTACAACTTTAAGTACTTGCAGTAATTAGCACAATGTGTATAAAGTGTTCCTGATCTTTTCACCCTGCCGCATTATTGTCAGGGCAGCTTGAAAAACAAAAAGGAATGCTAGCTGGATTGAGTCTCCCTGGTCTAGCCTCTTCGTTTCCCAGACTTCTGCTCTAAAGAGATAATGAACACAACTTAAATCCTTCTCTTTGAGGCATGCCAAAATGGTTTAGGATCAACCCCCATCCTACAGCACCCATAAATGGAGAGTGAAATTTGCCAAACTAAATGTTACCTTGAACACATATGCCTTTAAGGCCTCTGAGGTCTTCCAGCATTAGCAAACTGAAGTATATGAAGATATCATTAGCACATTTATCTCATGTTCATTTATTATGTTGTTTACTAATTCAGTGTAGGAATCAAACCTATATTTTCTTTGGGAACACTTCTCTAGCACACTTTTAAGTCAGAACTTCAACTTCCCTGTGTATATAGCAAACTGTAGAAGTGCTTGATATTTCTGTAAATCTGAAATCTAATCTCTATTTTTAAAAGCCAAGTTGCTGCAGATACAAATTTTTATACTAATTGTTAAGAGTATAGATCTACTAGAAGTAGATAAGGGGAGTGTGGAAAAATGGAAAATGAATTGGAAAGAAAATAATTAACAGAGACAGATTCTTCATTATATAGCAAGCCAAGTCACAAGTTAGTAAGTGGTACTGTAGGAATGAATCTGACCTTCGAAGCCAGTAACTAAAATTCTAGTATCTCAAATAAGAGGTTAAGTGATCAGTAAGAAGTAATTTATTTTTAAAAACTTTTATTCATTTCAATAAGAAAAAAGGTAAAACACAAACGAAACAGTTTCAAAACGGTTTAGTAGGATGTTTATAGTAATTAATACATTGCATATTGTTGTTTTTGTAGTAGCTATTCAGAGGACAAGATGCAGACATGATACCTGGTCTAAACACTATTAGTACAAACCTTTATTCTCAGTGAACTAAGAGAAAGTAGCTCTATATTTATCCTAACTCTCTTGTGCATACGTATGCATATATTTTTTTCCTTCCTTTTTTTTCCACAAAAAAATTGTCCTTTATTCACAATTTTGTGAAGTTCATAAAACATGACACTAGATTGATAGGCAAGTGATAGCAACCTTAACCACACAGGATGTTCATCTCAGGAGTGAAGTAGCTTGTTTGCTTTAGGCACTGGGCCAAGTCCCACCTACATATATTGGCTCCCAACATATTCCCCTTTTTCATTTTGTTTTTTTCAGAAATGGGTGTTCACTGAAGTTAGAGAAGCTGTATTTGGAGAAGTCTTTAAATGACCTTTTCATACATGAAACCACTGACAAAAGATCAACAAAGTGCTATACATGGTTCCAGGGTAAATCCTGAAAACTTATGGCTGATCTTGTCAGATACAAAAGTTGCAATTTTCATTATATAGGGCTTGCTTTAACTTGGTCTTACCCATCCAGCAGAAAAGTGTAACCATGAGGTATAAAAAGTAAAGCTACATTAATATGCTGAGCTGCAAAAGGCTCAAGTGAACAACATCGGACATTTGCCAGTTGTGCTGATAACTCATTAATATTATGGACTATTGGGCTATATTGGGTTATTTTGCTGAATTCAAGCATCTACAATCTTTAGACTGGTTTCAAGTGTGAAAAGGTCCTTAAAAGACTTCTCTAAATACAGCCTCTCTAACTATAGTGGAACAGCCATCTCAGTAAGAAGTAATTTAAAATGCCACTATTTCAATAGTTATTTGTAGCCTTTTAAAAAGAGATTTGGAGTTTAGATTTTAATATCCAATATTTGAGATAGACACTTGAAATGCAATCATCCATAGTGCAGCTTTCTGTTGGAACAGGTGAATGGATCTAGTCTGTTTGTCTTTTCAAGGCACCTTCGTTGTTTTCAAGCTACTTCTGGGAGAGATAGCAGTTGAACACATTTCCCATTAAAGTACCTTCAAGGAAGTTAGCAACCTCATGTTCCCTTGGCTCTAATTTCTGGAGAATAGGTAATTTGAACTCATATTCTGAACCTGCTGCACAAATGGGGTACAAATTTACATTATGTATAACTCCAGCACTGTTGTCTCTTCCATTCTGGAATTTAAAAACTGATACTTCTGAGGTTGCTGAATTTGTATCTACTTCCAGTGCTGTAGAATTTCCTAAGAGAAATAGCCAAGCTCCTGGTAACTTCAGCAGGTGATATCTGAAAAGGAATGAGGAATGAATGAAAAATACTACAGCTATAGAAAAGTGAAGATAGAAAGATCTAGAGAGATTCACCTTCTAAGTGTGTGGAAAAGAGGTGAAGTCATAAGTTTAAGAGGATAGTAATATTTTAAACTTTCCTCGTAAATGTAAACAGATGTGCTTATGATTATGTGACCTTACTGATATGAATAATAACAAAGAAAATACTTTGTACTTTGCTTTTCCCTCAGTCCATTGTGTTTCTAGTGTTCAGTGGAAGCCAATAAGAGGAATAATTATGTTTAAGTGAAACATTCAAGACTGAGTTTAGGCCTAATACCGACATTTTATGTCTGGCACAGCATCTGGCACATCTTAGGCCCTAGATAAATACTGAATGAGTCAATGTATTTTGGTTAAAATTCAAATTGACCTCTGTCATTTCCTGATATCTGATGTGTTTGCATACCTCAGTATTCAAAGTATTGTCATTAATTACAAGTACTCAAGATGCCATATATACTTATTTGTCTAAATGGTGTCCATATAGATATGGATATTTTAGTACAAATCATTGAAGCACATACTAGAGATTTGAAGAGTTAACATCTGACATCCTTATTGATAGAATTTGGAACACTTGTTCAGCTATGGATAGGATCCACCCACCTAGTGAAGCTGCCTCTGTTTGAGTAGAACAAACTTGTAAATCCATCGTTTTTTTTTTTTTTTTTTGCAGAACTGGGGATTGAACCTTGTGCTTACAGGGAAGCGCTTATTCCACTGAGCCATCTCCCCAACCCATGTAAATCCATTGTTTTTCAGTAGGAATTCCTTTGTTATTATCTTTTTCTTATTTACTTAAATCCAAAATCTCTATTACTTTTAATATAATATCATAGTCATAGATATATAGGTTCCCAGCAGTATTTTATTGGTCTCACTATAAATATTCTGTGTTTTCCATAAGTTTGAGAAAATCAGAAGTTCTTAAACTATAGGTATCTGCTTGAAATATGAGTATATACACAAGAGTTATATCATGTATTGTTATAGATGTGTATGTATATGTTATATATATATATTACATACTAAGATAAATTGTCATAGGTTAATATATATATATATATATATATATATATATATATATATATA
>PVKA01055644.1:0-10226 GCA_004027165.1 Ctenomys sociabilis
CCCCTCCCCTCCTCTTTCCTTCTCCTTTGGCCTCCCATGGTATGCTCTCTACAGAATGCTGTGTACAGGCCTATGGCAGTTTTTTACCCTGAAGTAATATCAATCACTGTCTCACCTGGGTCTTTCTGGTGCTTTGCACATGACTCCGTAAGGCTCCACATTGTCCTACACTTAGTAGCGCATTTACTCCTATTGTACACCAGACTATAACTACTTTGTTTTTCTTTAAAAAACAAAGCTGAACTTATTTGTTGTATCCTGAAAATCTGTAATAGACCTTTGTATATGTTGCCAACACATACATATTTCCTTGTGGAAAATTAAATCAAGCAAATTTCTCAGATTCGGTTTCCTCCTCACTAAAGTTACAATAATGGGTCTGGTCCTTTAGCAGCATGATGACAATCCATACAGTATTTTCAAATAGTTAAAAATCACACATACTTATGTACAGATTATGCTGTATTCACTAGTGGCACACTATTCATTGTTGCAATGGGGGTTATGGCCTTTTGTCCTATCTCACTAGGAAGAGGGCTGTATTAGAGTTCAGATCACATAACAGTTATCCTCTACGAAAAAAAAAAATCAATCTTCAATTTTCCAAAATATATTTTCACTTTGGGAGACTTTATTCCAATCTCCATTCTTTCGTTCTTATTTTTCACAAACCAATTTTCTCACTTTGATAAACACTGAAAAATCAGAGAAGATCCTTTTCTTTTTTTCCTATGGCATTTGCATTTTCTCAGCTACTGCATTAATTTTAGTAAGTGACTCTAGATTTTAATCTTGATGCATGTAAGTTTTTCTTTGGCTACAAAACCAAATTAGTTTTTTTTTTCTCTTTAGAAGTTGCAGGTACAGATTCATTTTGGGGCCAGATATGTAGAAAGAAGAGGAAAAGTAAAATTAAATGATGTTGTTTATTCTATTACTTTTTTTTTTTTTGTATTATAGGGAAGAGCCTACAGGGTGTTCAGAGTTTCATTATTAGATTGGACTAGTAGTGATCTGTCTGTTTACAGCCTTCCAAGAGCTGAGATCACAGTTGCGCACCACCACACCCAGTGCAGCCCACCCTGTGGATAGGGTCGGCATCAGAGGATTGAACCCTCAGCCCCTGTGCCTGCTTTCAGATGCTTTAATCCACTGAGCTACTTGTCTGGCCCTGTTCTATTCCTTATCCACATCAAATTTTACGATGTATTTTACACGATATTGTACTTCAAAGTACATATACTGACTCTCCCTGGTGCTTTGAAACTAAACTTCCTCTCATTCCCTGATGCAGCTCATCATTTACCTTACTAGAATTTCTCATGAAATATTTCTTCAGATAAATACTTTCTAGTTATTCTGTGTGAAGGCTGATGAGATAGCTCAGTGGACTAAGCACTGGCTTAGGCAAGCTCAGGAACTGGGGTTCGATCCCTGGTACCATGTGCCATGCACGCTCTGTGTTCAAGGGCACTGAGCCAGTCATCAAGGCTTGGCAGAGTGGCACACGCCACTGGGGAAGCTGAAAACAGGAAGATCACTGCAAGTCGGAGCTGTGTGGTGAGATCTTGTACCAAATACATGAAGCAAAAAAGGGGGAATTTGGCCATGGGGGTGAAAGCTATATACACAGACTATAAAAGTATTAATTATTCTGCATGAGGCATGATATGTGTCTCCCATCATTGCTGTGCTGCACTTGATCCCTCTTTCTGTGTCTCTGTGTCTGTATCCTTGTCTGTTTCTGTCTCTGTGTCTCTATCTCTATCTCACCAGGTGACAGAAATTAACAACTATAAAATATGTCTTTTCAATTCATTTCTGAATTAACAGCAACATGAAGAGTAACATGGAGTTCAGAAATAATAGTAGTCATTAAAATTAATAATTGCATAAGTGAGTAAAAGAATTAATTTATAGAAAAATAAAAGCAATCTCATTCAAGCTATGTAGAGGCTGGAGAGATAGCTCAGTAGAACAAGGGCATGCCTAGCAAGCGCAAGGGACTGAGGTCAACCCTCAGTTCTGCAAAACAACAACAACAAAAGCAAAGCTACACAATCCTAAATTTTTACATCATTTAACTTTTTTTTTCTTTTTAGAAACATATATTTGTGTTCATACACTACAAATATGTTTTAAAGACCACAAAAAATATGGGAAAGCAGCATCATTTGAGCCATCCATAACCAAACTGCCAACTATAATATGTTGGCAGATATCTTAAATTTCAGGATAAATGGGTAAACTGATCACTGGTAGTGGTGGGTGCCCCTCACCCCTAAATCTGTTTGGCTTAGGCAGGAGAATCATAAGTTGGAGCTCACCTGGGCAATTTACTTGACCAACAAGACTCTGTTTCAAAATGGAGAATAATGAAAGCTCAGTAAGATAATAGACTAATAGATTTTATATTTTTCTTAAATTATGGGGTTTCCAAAAAAAAAAAAAAAAACCAATCCTTTTATAACAGCTTCTATTTTCTCCATTTTTTCCCCTTATTTGAGGCTATCCTTTCTTTTCAGTGAGCAGTGAACCGAGTCATGTGCCTTCGGCACCAACACTCTCCTCTGTCATTTGGCAGCTGTGCTTATCTACCATGGACCTCACTGCTAGCTCTTTCTCTGGACCAGATCCTACCCAGATGTTTGTGATTACCTGAAACTGTTTTTAAAAGACTGCAGTTACCATGTGGATGGAGATATTCCAGGGCTGCTTGCAGTGAGTTGAGCAGGCCATGTTCATTAACAAAGAATGAAAATACCAAGTTGAACTTTATTTATCCCACCGTGGGTTGTAGAAAGTTGCTTTAGTCACAGACCACGACCTACATCTCCACATGGTGAAGTCTCTGATTATGAACTATGTAGTCCTGCAGGTCCAATATCAGCTGAGGTAGAGAATACCAAGAAGTCATAGGTTACTAAGTGTTAGAACTTTGGAGACAGGAGTTCTGTCAAGCCTCATGAGAAATGTTACCTTTTATTGTGCAGAGGCCTGAGACGTTTCATACATTTTATTCTACTTTACTCCTTTTTGTACTTCTATTACATTATAGTGATTAATACTATTATCAGCCTTTCATTTATGTGAACCCATTTTCTGAACTACACTGCTCAGGGCTACACATTCTCTCATTAATACTTTAATTCATATAAAAATTATTCAGGGAAGAAATTCTTCATGACTGATGAATGCAAGAAGGGAATAACATATGAAATTAATGTGATGCAGATTTATATTCCAAGTTTTAAATCTAGACTGATACCACTATGATTTGTCTTCAAACTTCTTAGGCTTGTGATTGATAAAATATCAATATTCTAAGGCTGGTCAAATAGCTCAGCAGATTAAAGCACCTGCAAGTAGGCGCAAGGCCCAAGGGTTCGACACCCCGGGACTGCTGCTCCAACCTGGCTCGCAGGGCACGCTTAGATGGAAATTGAGATTTGGCATTGTGGTGTACACCTGTAATCCCAGAACTTGGGAAGCTGTAAACAGGCACATTGCTACAGGGCTGATCTAGTAGTGAGACCCTAAACACCCTGTAAACTCTTCCCTAAAATACAAAAAAAAAAAAAAAAAAAAAAAAAAAAAAAATCTAAAATTCTTCCCAGAAATCAGTTTTCAAGAAGTCAATTTAACTTGCCCATTTCTATCACTATTTTTTCAAATGCCTAATATACATGTGTGCATCTCTTATTCCTCCAGGCAGAGCACCACCAACAAAGACAATGTACAGGAAGGAACTGAAACTGTGCTTATAACGTTGGCCGCCTTGTAGCACAGCGGATCTCACCAAGAATCACACATTCAAGTTCAAAGAAAAGGAGTGCAAGAAATCATAACTGAAGAAAAATAAGTCAAAAGTGCTTCCTTAGTGCTAAGTTATTTTTGAATAGACATTGGCAAGGTAAAATCTATAAGAATATCAAGTACTCATCTTGAAGTTTTTTAATGCAAAAGATAAACTTCAAATTCTTAATCATTTTTAATTTTTAGTTTTTAGGCTTTTATTTTTTATTTTATTTGTATATTTTTTAGGGAAACTTCTCCAGGGTGTACTGGGTCTCACTACTAGATCAAACTTAGAGTGATCTGCCTGTTTATAGCCTTCCAGGAGCTGGGATTACAGGCGCACGCCATCATGCTCAGTCTCAATTGCTGTCTCAGCGTGCCACAGGGGCGAGGCCGTCATGGCAGGCCAAAGGATGGGACCCCCATTCCATGCTCCTACAAGCAGGCTAAGCTATTTGCCAGGCCCTCAAGATCTTTCGCATAAGCCATTGTTAGTTTCCTCCATGCCTGTCTTCATTATTGGTTAGACTGAAAAAAGAAATTATGCCACCACAGCAGTAAATGTGGTAACAATGGTCAAGGAATTAATATAATAATTAATTTTAGATAATAATTATATTAATAATATAATATTAATTCAGATACTACAATAAAACCAGCAGGAAATTCAGCAACCTTCAAGAGACGCTCCGCATTTTCCTAAAGAGACTGACACGTAGTGTCTACCAAAGTGACTCTGCCCAGAATTTATCATGCTCTTATTTACTGGGAAGTTCTAAGCTTGAGTTCTAACCTTTTCCTGTCCCAGATGAATTGATAAGAGGAACGACAATCATATCAGCAATGTTTGTCATTTGAAACATTACTCGCTTGTAAACGTGGTTTCTAATGTGGGAAGATTTTTTTTTTTTTTTTTTTTTTTTTTTGCTTCATCAGGAATCGAACTCAGGCCCTTGTGCTTGCCAGGGAAGTGCTTATTGTACTAAGCCACCTGCCCGGCACCCTGTAGGAAGAATTTTGACATGACTGAAATTTGTCGTTCATTTTTAGTAACTCATACCATTGCTGGTAGGTGGTATTCAATATTGCAGATTCCATTTCTATGAAAATAAATTATTGAACTTAATTTGATGGATGTACCTAGACCCTTAGCATTTATGACACCACACACACACAGAAGCACGCACTCACACATTCACACTCTACCAAAATATAATACAATAACTAATTCCTACTTAGTTTTGTAATAATCATGTTATTTATTTTCAGTGTCACTGAAACTTTCTTTTGTTGTTACGAATATGTTAAATTGGTAAGATGGACTAGAAAAATGAAATATTTATATTTTATAGTTTTTTTTTAATGGTCAAAGATTTGATCTGAACAGAAACCAGAGTATAGTCAAAAAAGCATTAAAACCAAATCATTATTTTATTGAGTTTAGGCAAGAAAGCAGTCAGAAGGTATATTGTAATATTAAAGAAGAAAAAAAACCTTTAAATTAGAACTACTGCAAACATACTATATCTCACTTCATGAGATAATTGCATGTATTTCAAGACAATTACTTTATATTCTTCTAGATTTGACCTTGCCAATGTCTCTTTTAAAAAATAACATCGCTAAACAGGATATAATAGCTTTAAATGTCTTCTGCTAATCTTCCATAAGAGAAACATCTATAAAATGATAATTGAAAAAATCACAACTCTGCATTCTCTCCTCCCCTAAGAGAGGAGAACAGAAAGATCTACTGTTAGGATTGTATCTCTGTCATTATCTTGTTGAATACCTAGTAGATTTCTTTAAATTTTACTTTACTATTTCACAAGATAAAGGAGATTGACAAAGACTTAGAGTGGCTATTATTAAGTCAGCCATGAAGAATGCATCACCTCTCTTCAGAATGTGAGGGACAGGGATCTCTATTATTTTTCCATCTTTGTGATCTCAACAGAAATTTGAGATATAAGACTCTTAGTCCCAAAGTTCATAGAAGTTGAAAGGTCCCATCCATATATTGTGGGTCTTATCTTATTGTTCCCCATTTCTAGCAAACTAAGTTTTATTGCAGGCTCAAGGCTGTTAAAATACATTCCCCCTGTGCAAAAAACCATGAAGTGGTTAGAAACAGATTAATTTATATCAGCCTTTTGAAAGGCAATGAAGGAAGAAGAGAGAAAAAAATTTAAAGGTAGGAAATAATACTTTCTGGGCCATTGGTCAGGAATTTCCAATTTTGAGTCATTTCACTTATATAGAAAAGCGTTGAGTGTAGGCACATTATAAGTAAGATTTAGTGTACTTAATGGATCTGAAAACCCCTTGAATTCCATTTATGCACTCCTCCATTTGTATTTTAAGATTGCAATTGTGTTCTCACTATGAGTCATTCTGTATCAGTCACTGACAGCTGACAATCAGGGTGGCTTAGAAATGAACATTTTTTTCCCCCGTCAAATTGGGTTTTATATATTTAATAATTGCTAAATGAAAGATACTGACAAAAGTAATTTGATCACAATGTGGATTACCAGAATCTGTTTCTCATTACAAAACATTACCAGAGACCATTAGGAGAAAAAACTGGGGATTTAAAATGCAATAGATAAGGAGAAGCAGTCTTAAAATTCTATATTTTAAAGTTGCCTGGAGAATTTCATATTCCCTTTCATACAATATTCTTTAGATTTTTCTGTTTAGCACGGATAGACTGAGATAATAGTTGTGTTGTTAGTAAAAAGAAATCATTCTTTTTCCCATTATAAGGTACTGTGGGCTGACTGACATGATTTGGAAAAGCAATATTATATTTAAATGCTTTCTGAAAGTAGTGTGCCATGCGTTCACGTAGTGGACTTTCCCCTACATTTAAACTCATTAGGTTTGATCAAGTATTTTCCAAATACTTGTTTAACATGTCATAATCAGTTCTTAATTTTGTAGGCTAAGAATACAGACTTGGATCTACCAGAAGTCCTCACTCTAGTAAGTAGACCATCAAGTACAGTGTCAACAAACTTTATAAATAGAGATTCTAAAAATTAGAGAGTGAATGTTGACACAAAAGACCTTCAGGTAAATAACTCTAGAAAGAAAGAGTAGCTTTAGCTAACACTTCTAAGGGGGATAAATGTGAATGCTTCAAATGTCTAATAGAATTAATAGGCTAAGGAGATGGCTCAGTAGAATACACGCTTCCCTGGCAAGAGCAAAGCTCTGAGTACAATCCCCAGTTCTGAAAAAAACAATGGAAGAGAGAAAGAAATGATAAAGTTTAAAAAATATACTGACTAGGCATTTTCTAATAGAGGTGGAAAATTGCAAAGCAATCATTAAAACTGTGATTTTAAAGAGACAAGATACATGGGATGCTGGTTATTCTCAGTCCATCAGACAATTATAAATATCTCCTTGTGTCTCAAGAATGTATTTCATTACATAGGGAAGAATATCAGAAAGTGATTGTTGACTGGATAAGTGGCATTCTCTCTGCTGAGTTAAGTTTATCGGGGACGTCATCTGCATAACTTTATTTTTCTGGCCTAGCCCATGGTAATAGAGAGAAACAGTTTGTTGAAAAATAAAAAAAAAAAAAGTAACAACTCCAAGTTCTCTAAGGAAGAGGAATTAAAGGCGATTAAAAGCGGAGACAATAGTAATGTTAGATCAAAACTATTTACAAAACTAAGAGTTGAAAAATCTGAGACACTCAAAAATCTTCAGACAAAAAATAAGATTTAGCTTTGAGAGGAACTAATCTATTTTGCTAAAAGAGAAAGATAGAAATGTTGGAAGGCAATTTAAGAAGAAGAAAGAAAAAATTTAAAAGTAGGAAATCATTTTTTCTGGGCCATTGGTCAGGAGTTTCCAATTTTAGGTCATTTTACTTATTGCATAGAAAAGCACTGAGTGTAGGCACATTAATGGCTTTCTGAAAGTAGCGTGTCCTACATTCGGGTAGTGAAATTTCCCTACATTTAAACTTATGAGATTCAATGACCTACATCTTCCAAATACTTGTTTAACATGTCATAATCAGTTTGTAATTATGCAAGTTAAAAATACAGACTTAGATACACAGATCCAAGATTTATTCAAAGGTTTTTTTTTTTTTTTTTTTTTTTTTTTTTTTTTTTTTTTTTTTTTTTTTTTTTTTTGTCTTTTTTGAGATAAAGTCTCTCTTCAGGCTGGCCTTAAGCTCACTTTGTAGCTCAGGCTGGTCTCAAACTCATAACAATCCTCCTGCCTCAGCCTCCCGAGTGCTGGGATTACAGGCGTGCGCCACCACCCCCGGTTTATTCAAAGTTTAATCATCATAATCTTTTGTTCTTGTGCAGTTTTACATCATTTTAATATTACTAAAACACAAAATTTGTACATATGATGTGTGAGTCTAAACTTCATGTGCAGACTAGAAATTATATATTTATATCATCTGAGAGCAAGCATCTGATTTTCAACTTCAGTGTCTGTTTCCTCCAATATACTATTTGACCTAAATAGAAAATTATTAAAGTACACGTAAAAATTATGGGGGCTTAGGCAAATGTCCTCTGATTCTACTATTATTATTGTGAACATTCTGAGTACAACGTGTAGAACACAGGGTGTGTCAATTAATTTAAGCTTGTTTCCTAGGAATGGCTGTTGAATGATTGGTCCACAATGCTACAATTCATTTATAACTAAAGACTGCTTCTTTGTGGCACAGGGAGAAGATGGCACATTTTTTGGAAAGCTGTCCCAGAAGGAAAATAGGGCAGCTGGTATGAGATGGCAGGAAACTTGCAGAGTTGCATGATCGATAGTCCTTCTTCTAATAAAAGTCAAAGGAAATATGTATATCCTAAGAGTGAAACAATCTCATTCTGCCTGCAGGTCTTTTCTTCAATCTGTGAATGTAGACATATTTGATAAGCTGATTTCCTTCCCATTGAATATGGCCCCAGTGGAGTGATGCGGTTGGGCCATGTGGACGTTTGCTACTTTTGAGGATGTTCCACAGCAGTCTCCATAAATGCTGTGCTAATTACCTACCCAGGCGCATTCCCTCAGAGCTTTCCTGTCTCAGCATTCTCACTGACATTTGTTAGTTTTGCCACTTTGATTATGGTTATTCTGAAAGAGATGAGACAATATCTCATTGTAGTTTTCTTTGCATTACCATGACCACTAGGAACACTGAAGAGTTTTGTTTTTTTTTTAATGTATTTACCAGAAGTTTTCAGTTGTTCCTTAAAAGTATTTATTTGAGCCGGGCGTGGTGGCGCATGCCTGTAATCCCAGTACTCGGGAGGCTGAGGCAGGAGGATTGTTGTGAGTTCGAGACCAGCCTGAGCTACAAAGTGAGCTCGAGGCCAGCCTGAACTGCATAGTGAGACCCTGTCTCAAAAAGACAAAAAAAAAAAAAAAAAAAAAAAAAGAAAGTATTTATTTGATCAAGTATTTGAGTAATTTGAATACTCTCTCCCATGAATTATTACGAAGTTGTAAAAGAAAAATAAAAGAGTCTCTGGAAAATAGCACAGGTCTCTTATTACTGACTCAAGAAACTGCGTGGGCCCAGTGCCTCCATCCGTTCACTGTTCTCTTCCTCTGAGCTCTGTTCCACTGTACCCAGTCATTGTCCTCTTCTGAAGGGATCTTTTCCATGGCTTGTGCAGAGGTGCACTCCACTGTAAATGGTTTCTTGATATCTTTATGAAAAATAAATATCTGTTATGTATGCATATATGTGTAGTACAGAACATTGACATTTATTGCCTGCTCCTTCTGTGTTACGACTTTCATGTGGTTTGTTTGTCAGTTGTTCATGTATTGGCAGATTAGTCCTTTGGGCAGAGTTGTTGGTAAATTGTAGACTTGTAAAAGTGTGAGACTAGTAGGAAGTGATTAGGTTGTTGGAGGCACTGATCTCATACGGGATTAACGGTTCTCCTTGAGCCTCACTTAGCTCTGACACAAGACGTTATTGTCAAAGAATGAGCCTGATTTTGACCAGCTGTCTAGCTTCCTGTCTGCCACCTGATTCTTCTCTTATGGGATCTTACCATAGGTTCATCTTCACTGAGGCCCACACCAGAAGCTCAGCAAGGCAGCTCTCTAATATTAAACTTCCCATCTCTGGAAGTGTGAGCTAAATAAACTCTTTCTGCTTATAATGCATAGCCTCCGGGACTGCGTTATAGCAACAAAAAGCAGATAAATGTAAATATACTTTTTTTCTATTAGCTGGTATCATTAATTACTGGTGTGTGACAATGGTAGTTGGCTAACAAAGTTCCTGGCACATGAAAATATTTAACCAATGTTAACTAAATTACAAAGAAAACTATTAAAAGAAAATATCAAGATTCAGATTGATGTATGTTTATATATATCCCAGCTTTAACATTTAATACAATTATTATTTACAAAATATAAAA
>PVKA01055645.1:0-10232 GCA_004027165.1 Ctenomys sociabilis
CATTTTTTAATGGGATCAAATTGTACATGCTGTTTTGTAACTTTTTCACTCAATAGTACCATGACTATCTTGCTGTGTCATATGTATTTCTACATCTTTTTTAATAGCTGCATGCTATTTCATCATGTGTGCCATCTTAAAAACTACTGTTGAATTTTTAGGTTTCCAGTTTTTCACTAATAAACTGCTTTAAAAAAAAAAAAGGGACCTAGAAAATGCTCTCTTTGCTTTAATAATCCACTTCCATAAACTAGATATTGTGGGAAAAAGGAACTGCTTATGACTTTTTATGCCTATGCTAAAATTTGCAATGATCATTTAATCTATTTTGATCATATCCTGAATCATAAGAATACTTTTTTCTCATTTTGTTTTATTCATTTGTGTCACTAGTGTTCTTTAGATATAACATAATTATTTTGCAAATTATTTTTTGTAGGGCTGCCCATTAGCTCAGTTGCAAATTGGACCAAGTCCTTTTTTAGTTCTTAAGACTGGATCTTCTTAGCTGCTTTTTTAATGTTTCACTTTCATTTTTTTCCTGTACTTTTTAGGGAAGTGTCTACAGGGTTTCAGGTTCTGACAACTAGATCGGACTCATAGTGAGTGCTGGGATTACAGGCTAGTGACACCATGCCCAGTATCATTTGCTGTCTCTCTGTGCCCCGGATTGAACCCCAGGCCCTTATGTCTGCTTGCATGTGCTTCATTTTTTATTTTCATAATTTTATTGAGAAAGAAATAGCAATGAGATAGTTACATAACAGCTTAGCAGACAGTTACAATAATTAATACATTACACATTGTAGTCTTTATAGTAGTTATTTATATAGCACAAGCTGCAGAATGCTTTTGAGAAGCTACATGTTGACAAGAATGAAAATGAACTACATCAGTACCTTCTGGTATATAAAAATAGTATAAAACTGTTTTCAAGTTCCATTGCAACAACTCTGAATTTCACTGGTCACCAGACCCTTTTTCTGAATAAAAGTCTTCTTGTTTTTATTTTTCAGACAGGATTTCCCTTTGTAATGCAAGCTGGCTTTAATCTTTTGGAGATTCTCCTACATCATTCTCCTAGGTGCTGGAATTGCAGGTCACCACAACAACATACAATTCATATAAGTCTATTGACTAAAATCTGAAAGTAGGTGTCAGGAGCTCACTCTGGACTTTGCACATTATGAAGTGTTATCAAGACAATGAAAACAGATAATATTTTCAAGAGGCTAAAGTTCACTCAGTCTTGAATAATAATGAAAATATTTGGCACTAATTCATCAACTAAGCAAGATTACGTAGTTAAACATAACAATTTCCTTCTTAGATTGGTTTGAGGAATAAGTTAGACATTAATATAAGACAATACTCACTTTTCTGCGCACCTTGTTGGTGCTGTGTGCTACAAATTCTTGGAGAGCAAGAGGATTGTCACAAAAGACCACCACCTCAAACTTTTTTTGTTTAGAAATTTCTTCTACATTATTCTGTAGAATAATGTACAGGAATACAAGATAAACCCTGAGAAGACTTCAATGACCACATAGGAAATATAAAGTTCATGTGTTGGTATATAAGTTTTGATCTACGTAGGTCTTAACCATCCAGAAGAAAAGTGTAAAAGTATAAAAATGAAGTATACATTGTGAGCCCATAATATTAAGCTGAGCTGTAAATAGATATGGTCGACAATTTCTTTGAATAACTCCCTATGGTTGCAGAATGCTGGACGGTGTTGGATTGTGGTGTCGAGTTCAAGCACCTAAGGTAGTTGAATGTCAATGGAGTGCCCACTTTTGACAGGTGTAAACAAAGGAAGGGTTGTAGAAAGAAAAAATCAGGATGTGTGTGTATAGACAGTACAGTTGGGATAGATAACGCTGTGCTTCTACATAATTCTATGATAGGCAAGTTCTGCACTAATGGTGGTGGGACAGGATATTATGTCGGCTTTTAGTGCTATGGTCATCCACTAGGTAAATAATTATTGAATTTTTGATATAATTTCAGCTATAAAAAAACCTGTAAATACAATATCATGTATGCACCTTGTACAATACCAAAACGTTATGAAAACAGTTTGCTATGTATTAATTCATCGACTCTGTATGGTTAAGGTGTTTTGAAACTGTCTGATTGACATTTGTATTTTAATAAAATAAAAATAAATGAAAAAAAAAAAAGAAATTTCTTCTAGGTTGCATTTTTAGCAAAAAGCAGATATAAATGGTTATATCTTAGTGAGAAAAATGACCATAGTTAGAGAATGCAATACAATCTCATTGACATTCCATAGGTTAGAAAATTTTGCCATTGGAAGAAACTCCAGCAGTTTCTTAGCAGTTGTCCTAACCTCTTAGGGAGTTAGACTAACCTCAAAGATCCTTCATAGCTCATTTGACAAATGTGGCAGCTGAAGCCCAGGTTCAAAGCTTATGTTTACTGCAAATTAATCTTTCAGGAGAAAGGGAGTTGACTATTGAAATACCAAAAGAAATTCAGATAACAAAAAATTGGTGAGAATTCACATAGCTTTTAAAATAAACGAGCGCAATGATTTAGGACTTCAGAGTATACAGATAACATTTTCTGGCATTTTTTCTTTCTTTTAACAAACTTTAACATAGAAGAAATAAGCTAATTAAATCAAAAATCCCTTGCTCTTTCTCTGGCAGATACTGAATATATGTCTTTAGTGGCCCCAGGCAAGGATGGTCACTGTAAATTTTTTTCATGTTTCTAGTCTAAATATTTTCATTAGTGACAGTGAAACTAAGTTGGTGATATTAAGAGTCAGTGGTCTTTAATTCAAGTCTGTAACTTTTTCAGATAGAGCTTAATTGAATAATTTACTTTGTAGTTATTTTATCATGAAATTACTGTAAAAGTGATGTATGAATTTTACAAGACTGGCTATATATATATATATATATATATATATATATATATATATAACAAAAATTATTTGCATGATATTTCATGTTTTAACAAAATTATAAATGTATATAAAACAAATGGGTACATAAGACCTCCTCAAACTCTTGACTTACTTCATCTGTTTAAAGGACAACTATGGCAGTGTGGGAATACTATAAAATTTGTGTGTACTTTTCTCATTGTTCAACAGGGCTGGGATGGGAAACAGTGATATTAGAATTTAATCTGTTTCCCTTCACATTACAACTTTCATCCACAAGATTGGAAAAACCAAAGCAGTGGAAAGAGTTCATACTTTAATATTGTTTCTGAATTTTAGTAGTTACTATTTCTTATGCACCATCAAAAATTATGAACTTTGCCTTTATATTCTTCCTTCACATGCCTGTTGGTATAACCTCTTGGCATCAATTTTTATTACAGTTTTTCTTGCTTAATAACATATAGAGAATGGCTATGACTTAATGCTTATATGTGGGGGTTCTGCAAAGTGAAAGTCTGGGTGCTAGTCTCTATTGATTTTGCAAGTTGTGAGACTCTAGCAAATTGTTTCCTCTGAGACTCAGTTTCCTAACAAATCTAGGGAGTAATATATTTAAACTTCACAGACAGTGTTATTAAGGATGAGACAATGTTCAAATCTCTTAGTGTAGTATTCTGCATAAGGTTCTTTGATTCCATTCTTTAATGATGATTTTCTGTCCCAAACATTATACAAAATGAAGACTATATTGATTCCTCTTGCTTCATATAAATATTTGTGCCTAATGGATAAATAAAAATTAGTAACTCAAAAATATTTTCTTGCCATATATTTTTAAAGAAAATCTATATAATTACTCATACTTTTCATGAAAATGCAGATACTTAAATGTAGAGCTATGAATAATATGTGGTTACAAGAGAAGATCTTCCATGATAACCAGTTTCTGCAAAAGAAAAAAAAAGTTGGTCATGTAACAATAACTTAAAATGACTTTTCAGCACTTGATGTTTTGATTAGAGCACTGAGTATATGTCTCTAGTCAAAGAAGTTATGTAAAATAGGTAACAGTAATTCATTATTAGCATATAAAATAAACTTAGAAATATGTTGTATTCAGGTAAGTGATGAATGCAGCCCAGAGGCAAAAGAGAAAAGCAACCTAAAAAGTTTGTCCATGATATTTTATAGTTACAAAGGAGGGATTTTTTCTTCTTTTTATCTTTTATTTATATTTTGAGCAATTTTGCATTTTTTTTTTTTTTTTGTCTTTTTGAGACAAGGTCTCACTATGCAGTTCAGGCTGGCCTTAAGCTCACTTTGTAGCTCAAGCTGGTCTCGAACTCACAACAATCCTCCTGTCTCAGCCTCCTGAGTGCTGGGATTACAGGCCTGCGCCACTATGCCCGGCTTAATTTTGCATGTTTATATCCGGTAATCTGAACACCTAATTTAAACACAACAATATGCAACATTACAAGTATTGTTGAATTTCTATCACTTTGCTTAATGCAATTCTGTATAGTTTCAATTTTTTTTTTTATTTAGCACAGGATCTATAGGGTCTCACTGCACAGTAGTGATCCTTGCTGCTTTTCAGCCTCCCAAGCACTGGGATTACAGACACACATGCCACCATGCCCTGTCTGAGTCACTCCCCCAGTGCGCCTGGGGTTGGAGCCGGCACTGCACTGTGGGACTGAACCAGGGTCCCTGCATATGCCTCAAAAGGCCCTTTAATGCTCTGACGTATCTGGCCCTCCTTTTTTTTTTTTTTTTGTTTTTGTTTTTGTTTTCACTATTTTCATTTTATTTATTTGTTTTTTTTTGTTTGTTTGTTTGTTTCTGTATTTTAGGGAAGGGTCTACAGGGTGTTCAAGGTCTCACTACTAGTTCAGGCTGATCCATCTGTTTTACAGCCTCCCAAGCGTTGAGATTACAGGCACATTCCACCATGCCCAGTCTCAATTGCCATTTCAGTGTGCACCATGCCTGGACTTAGCACGGCAGGCCCAGGTATTGAACCCCACGCCCCTGCACCTGTTCATGCAGTTTTTTGTATCATTTTTCTCATATATGGGCCAGAGGATGATCTACAGATTTTTTCTTTCCTGTTTTTTCAATTACATTATTTCGTATCAGACAGAGGTTTGGATGCCTTTCCGCTTCAATTTTAAATTCATTGGATGTTCCTTCAGGTTCTTTCTCTGCTTTGAAAGCCACATTTGGTGGCACAAGAGGAACACAAATTTGCAACCCAATCAAGCTTGCTTTCTTTCTTTCTTTCTTTCTTTCTTTCTTTCTTTCTTTCTTTCTTTCTTTCTTTCTTTCTTTCTTTCTTTCTACTTCCTTTCTTTCTTTCTCTTTCTTTCTTCCTTCCTTCCTTCCTTCCTTCCTTCCTTCCTTCCTTCCTTCCTTCCTTCCTTCCTTCCTTCCTTTCTTTCTTTCTTTCTTTCTTTCTTTCTTTCTTTCTTTTTTCTTTCTTCTTTCTTTCTTTCCCAGACATAAACATGGTCTTGTAATCAGTGACTCTAGGACTGACTATTACGTTCATTACACTCATTTTCTGTACATACAGTTGAAAGACTTAAACGACCCTAGCTTTTACTTTCTTTCTTAAAAAACAACAAAACAAAGTATTCGCAAAAGAGATGATACTAAGCTTACCATGTACTTGTCAAGGATGAAGGTATTGGATTCAAGTCTAGTTTTAGTACGAAATGATTCTGAGAGATAGCAAGATAGATTTTTATTATGGCAGTGGGAAGGCAACATTTGGTGGAAATGAATGTCATAGGAGTTAGAGGCTTATAAGTATACTTAGCAGTCATGTGGATCTTACTGACAAAAACTAATGAGGGTCTTTAGTGTGAAATTCCATGGGAATAATAGTCATGAACAAGAAAATAAAGTCTGTGACATGACAGAAACTTTACTCTATGGAGAAGGCACATTATGAAGGGGAATTAGAAGTTTGTGAAATAACCTCAAATAGTGATAAATATCCCTTTGGGGAAGAACTGTTTTAGTCCTTTAGTGGCCATAGTGCTATAGTGCTGTTGGAGGTTCAAACTCCTGCAGAAATCTCATCAACTCTCTGCCAGAGAAATTAAAGCAAGAAGACCCACATGTCCAGAAAGTGTGGGAGTAATTATAGAGTACAGAAAGCCAAAGAGCCTTCTAACATTACAAAAGTCAGAGCTAGAATCTTGATCTATACAAGCATAGCACAAAGCCTAATAATAAGAGCACAGCCGGAGAACTGAAGTTAGATCAGAATGAACCACACAACAGTCGAATTAAACATCAATAATTCCACAGTGGGGCAATTCCAAATGAATAAGTGAAATTATTAGTGGAATAAAGTGAGATTTGATATTCTTAACAACTTTATGTGCTATATTTTTTATACCATAAATTTACTTGATTTTAAGTTATCCAAACTGCATTTAAACTTTAAATCCTCCTGTCTCAGACTCACAGAGTTCTGAGATTATAGCCATGTACCATTATACTAGACACTCCATCAATTTTATAAATCACTAATCCCATTTACAAAGAGACTTGCAAATCCCTCATTATCTTGTCAGTTTTTGAAATATTTCATTTCGTAATATTATTGGATCATATGAATTTGGAGGAACCAAATTCAAACCATGGCCTTTTTCACTATAAAATGCATTCTTTATGTCCCAGAAATCTCTCATACTATAGTATGTTGCACCATCAGCTCAAGGCTAAATTCCACTCCCATGCAATTATCATCTGATTTAAATTTAGGCAGTACTCAACGTATGATTAAATCTAGGATAAATTCCTCTCCATCTATGAACCAGTAAGATCAAATGAGTTGTGTACTTCTAAAATACAATGGCTGGACAGATGGAAATAAGATAGGATCATTACAAACAGGAGAAATTATCAAGATGAAAAGGGTCGCAGGTATCTTTAATTAAGAAAATTAAAAGGTCAACAAGACAACATTAAATGTTGAGGCTTGAGCACAATCTTACTTGATTCATGTTTGCTTTCAGAAAACACTAAGACAGAGTTGAGACCCTGAGGCTCTGGAGCCCTCACCTTTACAGCTTTCCTGGATGCAGCACAGGCAATAGCCATCACATGTTGAAGTCACACCTCTGTGGTTCTCCCATTCTGTAACTGCACACAAATTTGTGGATATCAAGGATGACTCTTCTTCCATAGCTCCACGAGACATTGCTTTTAGTGAACATTATCTGCAGTATTCCAGTCTGGTGACAGTTTTCTGTCTGTGCCCCAAGGCTTTCTAAACCATCCTTTGAAACTTAAATAGAAGTAGCATGCATTCACATCTCAAACACTTAATGCACCTGAAGAGTTAGAATTACTTGGAAACTGTCAGCTTTTATGGCTTTTTCCTAAAGAAGGGGGGGGTTGAGCTGGATCTGGGTTATCTTGAACCACAACTATGGTGGATGCAAAGCATGTACTTAAATGTGTGAAGCTCGGGATTTCTGGAACTGAGTCCTAAGATTCTTAATATTGTAGTTTAAGCCATTTTTCTAGTCCAAACAACAGCCATAAACTCTGGAGGGAGTGGTCAAATGTCACTCCATGCAGAGTTCAACTGAACTCAAAATTCAGAGAAGCTATGGCTTGGATTCATTTCAGGGATCTCAGGGTTATACTTCCACAGTGACAGGATGAATGACAGACAATGAACACAGCCATGAACACAGAGCCACAGTAAGGCTAACAAAAGAACTCGGACAGTGGTTTAAGCTAAAGGACTCTGGCCCATGCTCATAGCCAGAGGTAAGACTCAGTCTCAATTTCTCTGAATTGTGAAGTTGCATACTTGACATGCTCCCTCTAATTTACTGCCTGGTAGTGACTACAGGCAGATATTTGGACTGCATCCACTCAGTAGCATTTGTAACAAACAGTATCATCAGCTCTACTTGCACTTCTATTCCTCACTGAAGATCTCTATTCCCCACTTTCACTTTGCCTTTGTAGATCTGACTGCCTGGTAGTGACTACACTGAGAATGAATCCGGGATATGATTCCTTTGTTGATCTACCAATATGAGGAGAGGCACCTTTTGAATTGGACAATGCTCCAAACTTATAGATCCCAGAAGAAAAACACATATTTAAAATCACAAGGATAATGCTTTTTATTGGTTTTGTTTGTTTTCTGTTTTTCTTGTGAGAGTAAGCATTATTTTTAAGGTTTTATTCTGTTCTGTTTTTTTCCCCCTTATCCATTCCTTCACCATTTTCCTGGGGCTCAGGAACATTTACTTTGGTTTTTATATTTTTTAAATTTTTTAATTGATTTTAATGAAGAAAAAGATAAAAATAGCAATGACAGTTATAAAACAGGTTAGTAGGACAGTTACAATAATACATTGGGTATTGTGTTCTGTAGACAAGATATTATGTCTGCATGTTGTCCTGTACTTTATTTTTCTGCCTTGTTTCTTATCTCTTTTTCTTACTTGTCCATAAAGATTTGTTAATCTCTTGATGGCTAGTCAACTCTGTACAATTACTGTTGAATTTTTTGTAACATTAGCAGAGATATAACTATCATACTTAGTACATATTAGCTTCAAGTACATACCTGGGTTCTCTTCATATTTATGGTATAATTCTTCTCTAAGACTAAAATTAATGTGTAACTGATTCTTAGGACATCTTAATATCTAATTTGTCTTGGAAATACTGCAGATAGATGATTCACTTGATATTGAGAGGGTGAAGGTTACATAATTTTCACTATTTCTTTGTAAGCCAACACTCAGATTAAATCTATGGCATTGCCTATGCTAGAGTACATTTCTAAAGATCTCAGTTGCTAGGCTTATTATAGAGTATCACCCCCTACCATGTTAACCAAAGTAGTCAGTTGCTGAGGCTGAGTCAAAGGACTACAGTTAGCCATGCTCAAAGTACATCACAGAAAGGCAACAAAAGCAATCCGTATATTACTAACAAAACCTTTTTTATTTATTTATTTTTATTTTATTAAAATACAAATGTCAATCAGACAGTTTCAAGACACCTTAACCATACACACTCGATGAATTGCAAACTGTTTTCATAACGTTTTGGTATTGTACAAGGTGCATACATGATATTATATTTACAGATATTATTTTAGCAGATATCTCTTATCAGTGAATTAAGAGTGTAGTTGCTTACTTATCTTATTTTTTATACCTGAATTATATCAAAAATTCAACAATTATTTACCTAGTGGATGACCATAGTACTAGAAGCCGACATAATATCCTATCCAACCACCATTAGTGCAGATCTTGCCTCTAATATTATTATGTAGAAGCACAGAGATATCTATCCCAACTGTACTGTCTATACACACACATCATGATTTTTTCTTTCTACAACCCTTCCTTTGTCTACACCTGTCAAAAGTGGGCACTCCATTGACATTCAACTAACTTAGGTGATTGAACTCTACACCGCAATCCAACACAGTCCAGCATTCTACAACCATAGGGACTTATTAAAAGAAATTGTCGACCATAGCCATTTACAGCTCAGCTTAATATTATGGGCTCACAATGTATACTTCATTTTTATACTTTTATACTTTTCTGCTGGATGGTTAAGACTTAGGTAGATCAAAACTTCTATACCAACACATGAACTTTATATTTCCTATTTGGTCATTGAAGTCCTCTCAGGGTTTATCTTGTAGTCCTGTACATTATTCTGTAGTTCCTTTGTCTGTGTCATCCATGTGGATGAGTCATGGATAATGCTTGACCAGATTGCTCTCTGTGAGAGCTTGAGAGAAAGTTTTCTCTTCATGTGACTCTCCCCAGGCCCACCTTAGAACTTCAATCTCTTTCCTCTGTGGCTCCACAATCTCCTTGTTCAGAAAATTTGGAGCTCACCTGAGTTTCATGATGTTGCAGTAGAGGTTTCCCTATATCCTGAGTCTTCGCTGACTGTGAAAGGCTAGGGCCAAAATGTTGGCTGGCCTTGTGGCTCTTCTATTTCTCCAACTCTGACTTGTGATCTTAGGTTGTTAACCATCCAGAAGAAAAGATTATTAGTTTCCTGCAGCATATGCCATTCACTTTGCCTTATCTCACTCAATTGATTTTACTTGTTGTACGTTGTATTTTACTTTGTATTTCTGCTTTTCGCTTGTTATACTAGGGAGACTATACAATATTTACACATGTGTGTCTGGTTTATTTCACTTATGAGTATATGTTCAAGTGGCATCCACTTCAGTATAAATGCTTCAAACTTATCATTCTTAATAGCTGAGTAATACTCCATTATA
>PVKA01055646.1:0-10233 GCA_004027165.1 Ctenomys sociabilis
TTTTTTTTTTTTTTTTTTTTTTTTTTTTTTTTTTTTTTTTTTTTTTTTTTTTTTTTTTTTTTTTTTTTTGTCTTTTTGAGACAGGGTCTCACTATGCAGTTCAGGCTGGCCTTAAGCTCACTTTGTAGCTCAGGCTGGTCTCGAACTCACAGCAATCCTCCTGCCTCAGCCTCCCGAGTGCTGGGATTACAGGCAATTGTCTATTTTTATAATATTATGTTTCCATATGTGTTTCAGAACCTGCCAAGTCTCTTATATAGACATCATAACCAGCTGGCAGTTACTTAAAATTTCATTGCATTTATAAATTTATTGGAGAAACTAGACAACTTTATAATATTGAAACATCCAATATATTAATTTAAATAAGCATAATATTATCTCACTAATTATTCAAAACTCCTTAGCCTCTCAGTGATGTTTTTATTTTCTCCATTATGATTTTATAAACTTTTTAGACATTTATTCCTAATGATCATACAGTTTTAGTTCATGTCGAGGGAAACATTCCTCCTATTATATTTCTAATGGATTCAGTCTTCTATATAAACAAAGAGGCAATGTCACCAAATCTGAGTTAGTTCATCTGGATTTTCTTACTTAGTAGCTGTGCATTGTGGACCAGCTCTTCTGTCACTCTGCCCCTCAGATTGTCTTACATTTTAAATGGGAATAATACCATGCCACTTGAGAAAGTAGCTGAGAGAGTAAGTTAACATACAAAGCACCTGGCACAGAGTAATTAAATAAAAATGTTAGCTTTTATTATTATAAGAAAGTTATTAATCTGCATAATTGCCTTGGTAACTAAGGGCCTTATAAACTTGTTCATTCAAATGATTTATGGATTATCCGGGATTTCCTTTTTAATAAGGATGTGATCTACAAGTTAGAATAAATTTCGTTTCTTTCTTCTTCCTTACTTGCTATGTTCCCCTTTCTTTTTTTTTTTTTTTTTTTTTTTTTGGCAGAACCGGGGATTGAACTCAGGCCCTTGCACTTGCCAGGGAGGCGCTTATTCTACTGTGCCATCTCCCCAGCCCCTTATGTTCCTCTTTCTTGAGCTACTAAAAAATCCAGAGCTAACAGTACCATGATAAACACAAAAGCAACATTGCTGCTTTAAACTCCTTAACAGATATATTCTAAAATTTAACTTGTGTGTATGTTTCTTGGTAGATACTCTTTATCAAGTTAAGGAAGGTCCACTGTTTTCCTAGTTTGGTGTGATTTTTTATTATAAGCAGTCCTTAAGTAATACAATGGGTTTTCTTCAAACCCTATGCTATAGTTTATGTACTGTACATTTAGCAATGATGTACACATTAGGCCAGGAGTCAGCAAGTTACAACCTATACAATGTATTTCTGCTAAAAGAAAAAAGTCTACTGAAATGCAGATAAGCCCACTTTCTTAATTAATGGATTTTATTTTGGAAGCTATGTCCATGCACCTAACATATTTAGATCACTTTCTCCTTTCTATCTCCCCTTTGCCTTGCCCTTCCCCTTTAATTTCACATTTGGGGAGGTATCATCCCCCTATTACTCATACTTATGTCCCTCCTCCCCCTTCCCTCTTTTTGTATAATAATAATCTATCTACTACCTTGTCATCTATTTTGGATTCCACATGTTAGGGAGAACATGCAATATTTGTTATTCTGAGTCTGGCTTATTTTGCTCAAAGTCTTCAGATCCATCAATTTTCTTGCTAATTATGGATTCTTTTCTTCCTTGATAGCTGTTATGGCTTCTATCTAGCTGTCCCCCAAAGCCTCATACACTCAAAGATATGGCTTTTGAGCGGTGGCTGAAACATGGGTATGTGATACTGGATGAGCCCATTGATAGATTTAGTGTAGTTCTGGGCATAGATAATGGGAAGGCCAACCTGGGTGGTGTCATCAGCAAGCAGGCTTGTGGCCTAGATGAGACAAAAGAAAAATGCAGGCTCGCTGCTTCCTGACTCCCCTGCCCTGCCCTTCTCCTCTGCTATGCCCTTCTGCCACTCCACCCAACCTTAGAGGCAGCCCACTATGGTCTGAAACCTCTACAAACTGTGAGTCAAAAATAAACCTCTTCTCCTTTAACTTGTGGATGCCTGTTATTTTCGCCCAGCAATAAGAAAGTAGCTAAGATGATCAGCCATGCTGATTTAATGACAGAATTCTCCCAAGCTTTGATGACAGAGTAGAGTAGCTGCTGCTGCTAAGACCAAATCGCCACAAAGCCGAACCTCCTTAGCATTTGGCCTTTACAGAAAAAATTTGCTACTCTGCCCTAACTCACACTGAATCTCTCATGTTACAATGTTTGCTGTGTACTGGGCATCGAGGGACAAGCAGAGGAGTAGGTCCAGGAGTTTTGCCTTTTGTTTCTTTCCTAATTTCCTCTGATTCTGTTCCTTCTACTTTGTCTTCTGTTGCTAGCTCTCTCTTTCTTCTCTCCCTTCTCCCTCTTGCTTTTTAACTTTCTCTTCTCAGACTTTCCATCATTATATGTCTTAAAAAGCAGAGGAAAAGTCTCTACCTCTGATTATATGACAATGAAAACTGGGCATGTGTTTTCAATGTCTAGTGTATGTGAGTGCTGTATTACCCCATTTAAAATTCATTTTCTCAACAAACACACACGGAGCACTATTCATGAGGTAGATGTTCCAGATCTTTGGAATGAATCAGTGGATTAAACAGTGATTCTTGCCCTTATGAAACTGACATTTTAGCTGAGTGAAACAACAAAAAATAATGGAAAAAGAACACATAGAAGAGGGTGGAGGTGGGGCACAGTGCAGCGAGGGACGCTCAGAGGACAACTCTGAGAAGAGGCACTCTGAACAGGGCCTGGTGCACGCGACTGGTGAGCCACCACCCACGGCGGGGGCAGCCTGTGGCCAGGGAGCACTGGAGACACCAGGGCAGCTGGGACAGATGGGGCAGAGAAGACAGGACAGATATTGAGGGCCCACTCCATGAAGGGTCTGGTGTCCTCCACCCTGACCAAAATAAGGGCCCACTCAGAGATTTGAGACAAAGGGATAAAGTGACCTGGAAGATTTATAAAAGACTAACATGTGATGAAGACAGGAGTCACAAAGCTGTTCAAGGGGCCTTTTCATCCCATAGGAAAGTAGATATCATTTAATCTACCAACACCCACTAAGATGGGACATTCCTATATCCTTTGCTCCAGGTGGAAAAACTAAGAATGGAAAGGCTTAATAATTTTTTAATATAAAGCACAAAGTCTATACCAGGTCAATGGTATAGTGTATGGAACCAGCCCTATTTAGATTTCATCTTCTGAAAATGCTTCACAAGTCTATTTAACATGTGATTTTATTCTTACTTTGTGAGTTCCATGGCTTCAGATTAATCATCTATTTTGTAAGTCATAGATTTTAAGATAATTCACAATTTTATTAAAAAATATTTAAATGCTACAGACCTAGTCTTCCTAGATTTTGTTCTTGAATCACTTACAAAAATTAATTTGAAATCTAAATCTTCAAATATTAGTTTTTCTTTCAAATAACCCTATAAGACCTGCTATGGTTTTACGGTTGTATAATATATGTAACAGGTTGGGCAGTAGTGAATGGTGCTTGTGGCATGCCCACATGCAGTAAAATCATTCAGATATGCACAAGGATGATAAGCAGTTATCAAGGAGTTAGCTCATAGAGAAAGGTGCCAGGAGGAATCAGTGGAATGTAATAATGGGGCCTTATTAATTTTATTCCTTTAAAAATCTAAAGAATATGTAGTAATAGGTACACAAGAATTTCTTATATTGTTATTTTTTTCTGTATGGCTGAAATGTCTCATTATGACTTCTAATCATGCTGACCAATTACCTGAGTTTTAAGTCCAACTCTGATATAAAATGCTTTGGTGTTGCACAGATTATTTCCTCTGCCTGAGCCTCAGTTTCCTAATTGGCAAAATAGAAGAGGCTGAGTTCAGTGATCTCCGGAGTTCTCTTCCTTTTTTATCCTTTATGATCTATTTTAATGATCCAACAGAACAGTCTCAACCCTTTCCCTTGCTTCCTCTTCGTGCATGGGTCACAGCCTCCTCTGCAGTTGTTCCCCGTCCAGCTGTCTACCTCAACAGCCCCTTGTCCAATGGCCCCAGCACATGGGATGGGGGTAATAACATACCAGTGAGCAGGGGTCATAGGACCTGTGTTCTAACATATATTTTAAGCCAAAGGAATAAAAATAAAACTAGGAAAGTTTGGCACAAAGACAAGCAATGTGGGATTTAGAAAATGACCTTGATTTTTTAAGCAACCTTTCTTTGAACAGGAATCTTTTGCCTTAGTGATGCAACTTACCAAACAGAAGGAAATTTCAAACCAATGTTCTCATCTTTATTCCTGTTCTTTATTACCCCACCTCTCTTGTCAGAAATGATCTAATCAACTAGTTATCTGATTGTTGTCATGAAGGGAAGCTTAGTTTCCCATTATCAAAAATTAATTCCTTTGATCATTCCAAAGTGATGTCTGATATGAGAATTTCCCTCTCCAAATAGGTTGGTTTTAAGATTCTATCTTTAAACGTTATCTTTTGTTCCATAAATATAAAATTTGTATTACTGATGAATTATGCCTACAAAAGATGACTAATTTTTGATAATTTAATATATATCACCAGTCATTTCTGATGCACATAAATGTACCTACTAGTGATATGTATCTTGCACTTTTAAGCTTTACTAGTTTGTATAGTAAAATTCATTAAGTCAACTTAGAGTGGCCTTTTCCACCATATAGTTTGTGACAGTTATAAATCTGAGTGTTGCAAGCACTGTTTTAGGCATTCGGTCAGTGTGATATTGCAGTAAACACATGTAATATGGACTAGAAATATGAATCAAAATATAAGCACATATGACTTTAGCTTTAACATGTATTAAGTGGCTTTCTGAAAGCATGCAATATTTTTTGGCTTCAGTTTCCTAATATATATATACATGTAAACTGGACTCTGTTATTTCTAAAGTCCTTTCTATCCCTAAAATGTTTAGGTTCTATGGGATAATCAAAAAAAAACAAAGTTTTGGCCTTATGTATCCAGTTTCAGCCTAACTTTTCAACTCTTCGGGTTAAACAACTTAATGAGTCATGTAGATAGATCTAAATTAGATTCAGTACAATGTGTGTTTATACTGATTACAAATGTGTATATATATATATATATATATATATATATATATATATATATATATATAGTCTATGTATATTTTACCTCCCAGAAGTTCTTATGAAAAAAGTACCAGTATCACTATGTAATAGTATGCAGGTAATGTTTTCCTAATTAATTAGTAAGATTAGTTATCAAGTTCATTGTATATCATAAACTCTACTAGGTTCTTGTGGTCATTTATTATTAATCTTTGCAATAACTTTGAGAGATAGAGTCCTTGTATAAAGTACAGGATCACAGTGCTACTAAACCCTAACCATGATTCTAAGTCTACCTTGGTTCATCTCAGTGATGGTACTCAGAGGCAGACCACTGTTCCTAAAGTGAAGAGCACTGCAAAGAGCATCTCCTGTGCATTATTCTCACAATGTCTAGCCTCCACTCAACATGTATGCACAACATCACACTTCTTAGTTGAGTTCTCCTCTGACATTTCTTTCACATGTTGGTATGAAAATATGCTCCTCCTCTGATTAGGAAACTGACTATAAGATAAAATAAGAGTCCAGAATGAGAACCACTTACTGTGATTCATCTATATCTTATTCATCTATACCTCAATCAGAAAAATATAGTTGACTTATAACCTGTGGCTGATTGCCTTAATGAATTATCTGCAGTGTCGTATTTATCTTCACCAAACTTGTTAATGTATCATGTGGTTTATGTTTATTTCAAAACCTTATTTATAAAGGCTACTAGTTTATTTGGTAGGGAAATGCAGGTAGTCATGTGCTTTGAATTATAGAAACATATCTAACAGGGGTGCTCATGTCCAAATAGAAAAATGTAAGCTCAACACGAGAACAACTAGTAACCAGTTGAACAGTTAAATCCAACCAACAGTAATGGAGAAGAGAGTCCCAAATTGAACAAAAAATTGTGCCACAGAATTCTGTCTTTGACCTTCTTTATGAAGACAAAAATTAAGTAGGATGATAAATATGTTACATAAATGAAAGTGGATCTGACAGGGTGAAGAGATGGGTCAAGCCAAACAAATCAAAATTTAACAGAGGTAAGCTGAAAGCTTAAAACTCAGACTTTAAAATTTCAAAAACTATGGAATATTTTTTTAAAAAATAGTTTGGCGGCTATCTTGAAAGAAACAGTGACTTTAGTTAACAAGAAATTCAGTTTCAATCAACAATAGAAATAGGCTTTAACTACTCCCACACTAGTGCCTCTGGTACATAAAATAATAGAAAAAAAGGAAAGTATCTTAGACAAGAACAGTTAGAGGTCTTGACACTGTTGATTTAGTACTGCGTTGTATGTAGTATTTGGTGTGGGAACTTACAAATCATATTGAACCTTTGAGAAATACACAAACTAGACGTTCAATTTCTCATATCAGAAGGGTAAGAACATTCAAGATTCCCCATATTAATAATAGGACCCTTTCAAAATGACACATTTACTCTGAAGGAATAAAACCTAAAGAACATGACAATGAAATATATTTAAAGTATCTTAGAGAGAAAAAAATAGTCTTCTTGAATTTAAGGTCATTTATAAGCCTAAAGAGAAATAAAACCATAATCTAAAAGTTGTCTTCTAGAATGGAAGATGAATTCAAAGAATTATTCATGTTGCTGATGATGTCAGTAAAGTTGTGGTGTGAAGTTCAACGTGCTACCCCACCCATCCCTAAATATGTACACACACACACACACACACACACACACACTTCTTCTCGAGATGAAACAACCACTAAAGCCTGATTATTTCAGGTTCAAACATTAAAATTTGTGATGATTCAAAGGGCAATAGGATCAAACTTTTCTGTCACTCAAGAAAATCAAACGTATGTGAAGTAAATTGTTACTGCAAACAACAGCATCAGAGAAAAGTTCGGCCTTGTACCTAAAGTCAAAATAGCATTAAAAACACACTATTAAAAATAATGTATTTAAGGGCTGGGGAGATGGCTCCGTGGAATAAGCGCTTCCCTGGCAAGCACCAAGGGCCTGAGTTCAATCCCCGGTTCCACCAAAAAAAAAAAAAATAATAATAATAATAATAATAATAATGTATTTAGCAAAGGAGCTGGGGAAATGGCTCAGCAGAATAAGCACTTGCCTGGCAAGAGCAAGGACCGGAGTTCAACTCCAGGTTCCTCCAAAATAACAATGATAATAATAATAATAATAATAATGTGTTTAGATTATAATTTCTGTGCAAATACATCTCAATTTCTCAGTGACTCAGTATTTACCATAGGTCAAGGAGGACTGAACACTTAGAAGGGCTTATTAACAGTACTTTTTCTGAATACATACAAATTTAAAAAGGATACAATTTTTTAAAAGGTATTCAGCTTTCTTATATTTTAACTGAGCTTTTCCCAAATGTAAGCCTTATTAACCCAAGCCATTTAAACGATTTTGTTAATGGAGCTTTGAGTTTTCTTCTTGCTTACAGAAAAATTAAAAAATCACCATAGATTACTAATAGCCAAAATAAATGATCATCTTGAGGGAAATAAAGTATTGTACTTAATGTAAAACTCACCTTAAAGGATCTGACCGAAGCTACAGAGCACACAAGCAAGCCTTCAGTTACAGAAGCTGTGAACAGCCTATAGGATGCACAGCTCCAGGGTCATGTGAGTGTGCAGCCTCTCAGCTGCACAGGGCCCTGTGGTCAGCTGCACTGTGTATGGGGTCCAGTTCTGTACCTTCAGTAAGTTTTAATTCTGTGCCCTATAGATTATGTATGTGGCCCTGGAGACAGGCAAATGATGCAACTAAGCTGAAAAAAAGGCAAGCAAGTTAGATGTACAGGCATTGGCAATATCTAAAAACAGCCTGGTTTATTAATGAGCAACAATATCCTGTAATCAAGCCGCAGCCTGCTGGTTAACGTTGTAAAGATTACTCTGCTTGTTTAATGTGTAAACCAAAGATAATTCACAAATTTTCTAATTGTTTTTCTCTGCTGCAGATGTAAACTGCCAACCAGTTGTGCTTCAGCATTCAAAAGCAATCAGCCACCATTTCAAACACCATCAAAAAGTCATGTATCACTTTCAGAAGGCAAGAAATATGGAGGATATTTTTCTAGAGTTACACAAGGGGTGATGAAATAAATGTGAATTTTAAAACAACAAGACAATCTCTCCATTTCGACATGGAAAAGAAGAAATAACAAAGAACTCTCACAGTTCAGGCTTTTGAAATATATACTGCCTTGTGATCCACCAAAGCTAAATGTGAACAAGGGAACTTTGAACCTCTGCTCAGACTATACGTTCCCTAATATGGGTTTTTTTTTGTTGTTGTTGTTTGTTTTTTTGTTTTTTTTTTTTTTTTTTTTTTTTTTTTTTTTTTTTTTTTTTTTTTTTTTTTTTTTTTTTTTTTTTTTTTTTTTTTTTTTTTTTTTTTGTCTTTTTGAGACAGGGTCTCACTATGCAGTTCAGGCTGGCCTTAAGCTCACTTTGTAGCTCAAGCTGGTCTCGAACTCGTAACAATCCTCCTGTCTCAGCCTCCTGAGGTCTGGGATTACAGGCATGCGCCACCACGCCCGGCTCCTAATATGGGTTTTAAAGTTCTTTTCATTGGTTAAAAACACACATATTTATAGGACAAAAGTTAGCAAAAATGTAATTATCACAAATAAAATCTTGTGTGGTCACTGTCATTTCTTCATCCACATTTAAATCATTTCTGAACATATAAATCTCAAAAGGAAGCAATCTAGGGGAAAAGGAATGTAATAAAAATAAAACACACCTTAGTTGTAATTTAACAACTATTTCCTTCGTTTGATGTCAAGTTCTTAAATAGAGTCAATGTAGCTCTAGAAAAGGTATTATTACCCTAAACTTTCATAATACTTGTTCCAAACAACACAAAGGATGTTTACACTCTATCATTTGTTTATACAATATTCAGGGAAAATTAGGAAAAAAAAATGTTAGCTTCATGTTCAAGATAGAATTAAGTCATAAAACAGATAAAAAGGATTTCCCAGATCCCGCCCGCGCCCGCCCAGCCCCAGAGACCTCCTGAGACAGCAAGACCCATGCCAGCAGCCTACTCGATCCTGCCCACGCCGCCCAGCCAGAGACCGGTCCAAGACAGCGGTGACTCCAGCGGCCTCCTGGATCCCACAAAAGCTCTCCCAGTGAGTGGGAATTTGCACGACTCACCACGCTTCCCAGATCAGTGAGAGTGTGGTGAGTCTGAGGGAGAGCCACTGGCTTCTTTCCAAGGGTGCTACCCAGATCCCTGCCCCCAAGCCCTTCAAGTCATTGGCTGGCCTGAAACCTCAGGACCCACTCACCAGCACCTCCCCGGATCCCCTGCCCTAAAGCCCGCTAAACGAGTGGGAATTTCCCTGATTCCCTGGGCATCAAAGTTCAGTGATTGGAGAACTCCAGGCCCGCCATGCCCGAGAGACATTTCCCAGGGATTCCCTGCCCCTCCACCCCCATGGCCCAGTGAAGCTCCAGGCCCACCGTGCCAGAGAAACATTTCCAGGCAATTGCCAGTCCCACCCCACAGGCCCAGACCCAGTGCAGGTTGGCCTGGAGTGAAAACTCCAAGCCTGCCATGCCAGAGGGACATTTTTCAGCAATCCCCAGTCCCATGCCACGGCCCGAAACCCGGCACAGCCTGGTCTGTGAGTGAGGGCTCCAGGCCCGCTGCACCAGAGGGACCTTTCTCAGCCTTCTCGGGTTATGGCCTATAGACCCGGACCCAGAACACGCTGGCTGACCCAGTACAGCCTACCCAGTGAATAAGATCATCCACTATCCTTTTGGGAGCTCAGAAGACCCACTAAAACCCAGGCCCACCCACCTGGGGAGTGACCTTCCTGACACAGGAGGGCTGACCCTGGCAATTTTCTGGATCCTCGCCCCAAAGCCAGCTAAGACGGGGAATTCTCATTACTTGCTCTGCATCCCAGTTTGGTTCGTGCTCGACTGAACAGGGAACCAACAGAGGGGAACCAAAGGAGATGCAGTAAAAAAGGAATTGAACACAGCAGCTTGATTCAGGATAGGCATACCTG
>PVKA01055647.1:0-10230 GCA_004027165.1 Ctenomys sociabilis
AAGCATTTATACTGAAGTGGATGCCACTTGAACATACACTCATAAGTGAAATAAACCAGACACACATGTGTAAATATCATATAGTCTCCCTAGTATAACAAGCGAAAAGCAGAAATACAAAAGGAAATGTACAACAAGTAAAATCAATTGAGTCAGATAAGGCAAAGTGAATGGCATATGCTGCAGGATACTAATCAGCCTTTCTTCTGGATGGTTAACAACCTAAGATCACAAGTCAGAGTTGGAGAAATAGAAGAGCCACAAGGCCAGCCAACATTTTGGCCCTTTCAAGGTCAGTGAAGATTCAGGACATAGGAGAGCCTGTACTGCAATATCATGAGACTCAGGTGAGCTCCAAATTTTCTGAGCAAGGAGATTGTGGAGCCACAGAGGAAAGAGATTGAAGTTCTAAAGTGTGCCTGAGGAGAGTCACATGAAGAGAAAACTTTCTCTCAGGCTCTCACAGAGAGCAATCTGGTCAAGCATTGGCCATGACTCATCCACATGGATGACACAGACAAAGGAACCACAGAATAATGTACAGGACTACAAGATAAACCCTGAGAAGACTTCAATGACCACATAGGAAATATAAAGTTCATGTGTTGGTATATAAGTTTTGATCTACCTAGGTCTTAACCATCTAGCAGAAAAGTATAAAAGTATAAAAATGAAGTATACATCGTGAGCCCATAATATTAAGCTGAGCTGTAAATGGATATGATCGCCAATTTCTTTGAATAACTCCCTATGGTTGCAGAATACTGGACTGTGTTGGATTGTGGTGTCGAGTTCAAGCACCTAAGTTAGTTGAATGTCAATGGAGTGCCCACTTTTGACAGGTGTAGACAAAGGAAGGGTTGTAGAAAGAAAAAACCAATGGTGGTCTTCTAATCATCTAATTATGTGTCTTTTGTAAGATAATCTTCACCATCAGCTTTCAATAAATGGTTATATTATTTTATATTTACAGCAATGTGTAAGGAGGATTCCTTTCTCAGCACAAGTTCAAGCTGAGAAAATAAAATGCATTAAAATACAAGTGACACATACAAGCCACCTATAGTGTACAAAGTTTCTTCAAGTCAGCAACCATGCAGCCATCAGTTTTTTTTTTTGTTTGTTTGTTTGTTTTGTTTTTTGTTAATTTTTTTCAGAACTTGGGTTTGAACTCAGGCCCTTGCACTTGCCAGGGCCATCTTATTCCACTAAGCCATCTTCTCGACCCCATAGCCATCAGTTTAAATGAGAAAATATTGGAATGGTATGCATTTTGAAGGTTTGGTCACTTGGCAATGGTAGGATTTCCTAGATCAAGTGGCTCAATAGACTTCACAGGAGAAACAAGAGTAAAAGTAGAGAGAGAGTGCCGAATCCTAACCACTAGACCACCAGGGACACTAAGAGTAAAAGTAGAAAAAGACTTCCATACATGTAGGCTACTACAGTGTGTATCCTGACCTAGTGAAATTACCTTACACGTTCTGAATGCTCTTCCACTTATCAGTCTAGATTTCAAATCTGTGTATAGTAATTAAGTTTAGCAGGTTGTATAAATAAATGAGTCTGATGCTGGAAAGATTAAAGGAGGATGGGAAGAAGAAGTGAACTGAGATGTTAGGTGCTTACAGCAATTCCCTATGGTGATATAATTATTATGTACTGCAAACATACACTGATACAAGTAAAGAAAAAGAAGTATTAACAAAGGCATTGCCTGGTTTACATACTTATTAGAGATTAATTGGCAAGTTAAAGCATAACTTTGGTTTTCTTGGCAAGGAGAGATCATATCCTTTATTTTTCAAACTCCATCATGTGGTGTCAGAAAGCATTTCAGAATATTAGATGTCCCACTCTAAATGACAGCATCCATGTCTTACAAAATTCTTCATGAAATTTAATCAGTGGAGTCAGAAAGCATGTAGAGATACAAACTCTTGATACTAGATTCTGAGGAACTTACTGAGTCACAAAATTATCTGGAAGTATAAGGTATTGGTAGCAGGTTATGAAGTAGATATTGAGACTTTCAGAAAAAATGCAAGAAATTATGAAACAAAATTGCAATTTCTCTTCTGAAGTCATTAGTTCCTCAACTCCAATATAAAAGTTATGTCAAACAGGGAGGAAAGGAATGATCTAGGAGGAAGAAAACCACAGAGGCAATAATGTTTGGTTTTTCTAAACAATGGTTAAAAATTATGATATCCACTTAGCATGGAAATCTTATAGACTGCCCTAACACATTACATCAAGGTCTTCTACAAATAGTAAAAAAGTAAGAAAAGAAACGCGGCAGGTTGGTCCTTGATTTATGTGCACCATTATTCCTCTTGACCTCATCTCAATTTAATTTATTTTTCAAATGGAAATAACTAAAAGTAAACATTTCCCTATTGATTTGGAAAGTAATTCTTCCAGGTGAGTTTGTCAAATATGTGTATATTTAAGGCTATTGCAGTTAATTTCCTTGCTTCTAACAAACAGTATGTAAGCTGTGTAGGCAGAAGCTCAATAATGTAGACATGAAAGAAAGGAAATCTTGTGGTTTGTCTCTGATCTCAAATTCCAAAAGAATTCAACTAAGAGAAACACGGATACAAGTCTAGTGTATATGTACACACACACACACACACACACATACACACACACACAAGCTCAGCACAATTCAACAATGGATGACCACCCAGTGTTTATTTCTTGGCATAATCCACCTACTGCAGATGTGAACAAAGGCTAATCTACACCACAGGGACAAGATTGTTTTTAGTATGACCAGCACCTTGGCCCTCCTTGAAAAGCAGCTGCTATGTGGACTCTCAGGCTATTACAGGAAGGGTACTGACTTCAAAATATCATTTGTATTTGCAATCATTGTGCTCTTTTGTGGGAGTCTATTTAAGCTCTAGAAATACCAGTGCAGGACGAATGGAGTTGATGCTATCTCAGACAAAACACTTTTCTGATATAGAGGATGTTTCTTTCTTTCTAAATGATCAAAATGTTCCCATGAATATAAACCTGATGTTTACAAGTAGTTGCTTATAAAAAGCATGAAAGCCATCAAGAGAAAAAAGCCTCTGGGAAAAATTAAATCTAACTGGTACTTGTTATTCTCAAAATCTAGTTTCTTCCAAGACAAAAAGCAAGTTAAATATACTTAAGCTCTTCCACCATTTTTCCCTATTACTTTGGTAATCAATAATAATTATCCTCCTCACATACTAAAGTTCTATCAGCTAATTCTATTTTTCAGACTAATGCAACCCTATATCAAGACTATCCTTATGTGTTTCTTATTTTTGGTAGGCAGAACAAGCTGAAAAATAAATTTTAAGTTCATAGTGCAGTAAATTTTTTCAATTACAGGATTAGGAGAAATAAAACCAGAATGCTAAGCAGTTCTCAGGAATAAAGGAATTGCTTTGTAATCAAGAAACAAAATGAGTGTAACAAACTAAATAGTCTGTATATTTTTTGATGTATGGCTATGTCCTGATCAATGTCACACTCAAAATTTGCCAATTGTCTCTTCAACAGTACATGTGCATATATGTTTGATACATGTTTGTGTATAGATGAATGAACCCAGTCTCAACTATCACATGTCACTAATGAACAACTGGTAGGAATAAAATAAGAAAAGAAGAAAAATTCATTAATTTGGAAGCAGATACAGCATCAGCATATTTGTATCACTTGCTGCTATAATGCACTAAGCACAAAATATTTACGTGTAAGTATGTTACTAATTAGATGAATGGAAAGAGTAGAACAAATAAATAAAATAAGTGTATTGATTAAGATCATCACTTTAAACTTATGCACTCATGGACTTCTCTTGGACTCAAAGAAAACCAAAATCCCTGGAATGGCAAGAAAGGGAGCTAAAAACAAAATTGATTTGGATATGAGCTTTATTACATATCAAGAATCACTAACAAGTATTGATGTTGTTAGGTTACTTCTGCCTTGTAACACAAAGGTATTCTCAATAATGAACTGTATAACCACCAAGGAGATAGCAATGTACAATATATTAATTATTGAAACTATCCTATTAATCAGTTTTGAAACTGTCTCATTGCTATTTGTTTCTCAATTAAAATTAATAATAAAAAATGAAATGTATGACATCCTTTCTATAGTGAAACTTGCTGATAATTAGGGAAATCACAAAGTCTTATAACTCTCTAAGCATGATACACAGAATTCAATAAAATGGAGAAATACTACAGGTATTGATAGTTACACAGATCATCATGATGTTCAGGAAAACCTAGTTTTATAATAACGTAGGTATCCCAAGGCTTTCTCATCACCATAAGGTAAAATTGAAGAATTTTACTTGTATCACCTGCAGATTGAATTACAACAGTACTAGGCTATATGTGTTTTCAGATAACACTTAAAGGCAGTGTGAACCTTATCAAGGTACTTAATTTCTCTGAATGCAGCTATTAACAGCTCCCTCACTGAGCTCGGGCAAAAATTAAGTAGAATTATGCATATAAAAGTATATGAAACAACTTGTTAAGATCTGGCAGAATAGGATCCCTTATAGAGAGCTGCTTCAATGTTCAGTTCTTCCTGCAAGGGCTGAGAAGGGTGTGGTGGAGGACTGGTCACAATGAATCAGTGAATGAAAAGAATCTCAGTGACCCCATTGCCATGCAGCCAGATCCACTCAGGCACCCCTGACATCTCAGAGGATATGAAAGGATGGAAAATATGACCAAGAAGAAACTAGGCATAAGAGAGAAGGGAGAAAGGCTGGATACAGAAAACTAGATTCCTTGGAGGCCTCTTTGAAAGCACCACTGCCCAAGCTATGGCACTACCTAAGCCTAAGAAAAAGGAAATAAGAACTGGGAGAAATGAAAGGAAAGAAAAATGCCAGGGAAGTCTCCACCAGCCCTCACTCCAGGAACTATGTCCTCCCAGTGCAGTGAAGCAGCCCACAGAACACCAGAATGTCACAGACTGCTGTACGGCAATCACAACATGCTGGTACAGGGCCCGCCCTTGGGCGTGCTTAGCCAGCCACTGAGACCGGGCATGGTGGTGCCCGTCTGTAATCTCAGTGCTGGGAATGCTGAAAACAGGAGGATCACTATGCCTCCAAGCTGGGTAGCGAGACCCTGTACCAAATACATACAAATAAATAAATAAATAAATTTAAAACGAGCATATCAGCAGGTCACAAATATGAGTTTTAGGCACTTGCTGGTATCTCCCTACCTTTCAATTTTAAATCATGTCAATTCCTGTTGATCTCCAGATAGTCTTAAAGTGGCACTCATAAATGATGATTCCCGAACTAGCAGATTTTAACTACCAATGGTGTGCATAAAACCCTAAATTCCCATGTTCAGACCTAGCTCATATATTAAATAGCCTGGAAAAAATACTAAATTTGGTTGGCCATTTATCTTTTATACTCACAGTTAGGAGCAAACTTGCTAACTTCTTCCTTTCTCACTTCATTAAACGGCACCAACATTTACCCAGACAACCAGATTAAATCTTGTTGACCACCATGCTTCTCCACCTAAAACCCCCTTGAGTATTCCACTGCCCTTAAATAAAGTCCACATCTGCAGCAAAGTGAAAGGCCTTGCAGTATGTTTCTCACAAGCTTTTCCTTCTACCTCCCCCTTTCTTTCTCATGAATCTCTGTAATTTCAGAGTGATTCTGATGCCACACATGGATCATGTGCCTCCACTCCTTCTACTTGCATGCCCTTCTCTGATTTGATTTCGTGCAAGCCTGCCTTAAAGGCAGAACCCCACATGCACTGCAGTCAGTAGCTTCATGACCTCTATGGAAAGTCACAGCATCTCAGCTCCAATATCAAACAGGCCCATCTTTTAACATCCTCAGTACACGTTTACCACATTAAAGTCACTCAGCAGTTAGCAGTTGTTTTGTCACCGTTGTGTTGATAATTACAACAGCAAAGAACACCCACATAGGTAATAAATACCAATATTTCCCTTGAAAGAATAGCATCTGGAAAATCCAGGGAAGCAAAAGGGAAATTCCTTTTTTTTTTTGTATTTTTAGGGAAGGGGCTACAGGATGTTCAGGGTCTCACTACTAGATAGGACTCATAGTGATCCACCTGTTTACAGCCTCCCAAGGGCTGGGATTATAGGCACACACCACCACGCCCAGTCTCAATAGCCCTTTCAGTGCACCTCTGGGGATTGAACCCTGACCCCCAGCCCCTGCCCCTACATCTGCTTGCAGGTACTTTAATCTGCTGAACTATTTCGCCAACCATAGGAAATCCTTCTGGGAAGTTTTAGCATCTGTCTCTCTTTAGCCCTATATGTTCCACAGTCATACCTGAACAGAGCAGCTCTTTTATTTTAGCTCTTCACCTTCCTTCAGAAGATCAGAGGAACTCCCTATCTGTATGCACCAGGCACGCAGTCAACCGAGAGATGCACCTATATATGCCTGTCCTCTGGATCATCAAACATTCCTGGACTGAAAATTCATACCTTCATTTTGATAAATGAGAGTCAGTTTTAGATAACTTTCCTTCTCCTCCTCCTCCTCTTCCTCCTCCTTCTCTATTAGACCTGCTGGATGGATGTAATTTTTTCTTGCTGTTTAGATCATGAGTTCCATAAATTAAAATATCATGTTTGCCTTCTTTCTGGGTTGATCTTGGACACCTCACAGACTCTGAAAACAGTACTATCCCATAAATATTAATGACATAAAATGTTTGAAAATACTGATCAACATTTAGTCCTGGACTTATTATAGCATAATTTTGGTATAAATCTTACCAGAAAGCAATACATAAAAAATCCCTGAGAACAGTATTCCTCTAAGCTCTGCAATAATTTAATAGTCGTTCTAATGGAAGTATGCTGTTCACTGTCATCAAATGTGCTAGCTCTTTATTCTTGCCTGAGTTGAGAAGATATGTCTGTCTACCATGAATGGTTGTCTTTGATAAGGAATCAGAGTGATTCTAAGTGGATGGGAGAGCTTCCACCTCTAGCGTCTGCCAAGGGGAGGTATTTTTGGCTTTGTTTCTGGGATTTTTCATCTGGAGGTTTCCCGAGTTACTTGTAGGAACGCTGCAAATATAGAATGCATTGAACTTGTGTTCAGTTTCTCTTAGTGTCTACAAGAATAGAAGAAATCTTGATAACTGGAAAATGAATATTTTAAACGTTAAAACAAAAGCAAGAGGTTCCCGTACCTGAGCAAAAGTCATCAGAGTATCGGTCATAAACAGATGTGCAGTCTCTTTCGTCACACTCACAGGTGTCCCCATGAATGTCTCCCCAGTCTCCAGTGGGATCCACGTCATGGCAGGAACACTCACCACACACACAAGTCCCTGGATGGGAGAAAGAACTTTATATGCATCCAGTGAATAAACTATGAGAAAAACTTACCTCTCATGTTGTTTGATTTTTCTCTGGTGCATCTTCTGTTTAGGGAAAACACATATATTCAGATAAGACATGTTCTATAAAAGGAAAATGCTATCTGAGGCTTGTAGTAGAAATTCCTTAATAACTGGAAGTCATCACCTGTGTTCACAATGATGTGTGTCATTAGCACTATGCTAGTTTCTTTCTTAGAAGCAGACGGTCTGGATGTTGCAAGGAGGGAAAATGTCCTAGGACACTAAGCCTGGGTGTGGATCCCCCACACACAGGAAAGAAGACCAAGAAGGAAGTTAGAGGGGTTAGATGAGTCCAGGCTATGAAGGGTCCAGGAAAATGCAACTTTCATAGGGACAGTTGCTGAGAGAAATGCTTCACTGGAAGCCATGTTCACCTTTCAGTCATTCTTAATAGTGAATTTTATTGTAAACTTTTGATATGCATGAAAATCATTCTATATTTATTTTGGGAGGATCATGAGTAATTGTAATTTAAGGCAAACATCTAATCATTTGGGGCAAATACATTTTAAAAAATTTAAGTACTCTCCTCAAAATACCAGTTGGATGTTAGGCTTGAAGATAAATTAAGATCATAATTGTACTTTGAACCCCACCAAAATATTACTAAAGGGAAATAAAGAAACAAACTTCACCATATAAATGTCTAAAATTTTGATTTGGAACAAACACCATTAAAAAAAACTGAAAGACAAAAAAAATTCCAGCTGAAGCAAGTAGCCTTGATGAATTTAGAAGACAAAGAGCTAAATCACAGACACATAAACAATTCTTAGGAGTGAAACTCTACAGGTTGGGTACACCTAAAATAAAACATGCAAAAGGAAAGAACAATACAAAACTTCACAAAGAAATAATGATCAGCATGAAAAATGTTTACCGACTCAACCTCTTAGTAATAATAAGGGTTTCAGGGTGAGAAATACTTAGAAAATGCTTTGTGGTGCTAGACTGTCACAGCTCAGAGACTGCTAAGGAGCCAGGCCGGTGCAGGAGGGACACACTGGGTGCTCGCCACTCTGAAATTCAGCACGCAGTGGAACAGTGCTCTGGCTGGGGAGTTCAAAAGGTGTGCTTCTTAGATACCTGTTACCAGTCAGCATAACAGCCCCCTTCAACAACAGCGGGGGAAAAGCACACAAAAGTACCTGCTCAAAAATATAAAACACAACTGTGTTGATTTTATTGAAAAATTTCTAGTGTCCCACTTATCAATCAACAGGAAATTAGTGCATTAAAGATATATGCACAACGTGGTTCCCAAAGCAGTCATTAAATGTAATAATTGGCTCTTTTAGGCTGATATATATATATAACCAAAATATATATTAAATGGAAAAGTCAAATTAAAAATCAGTATGTATAGTATAATTCAATTTTTGTATTTGGTAAGAAGATGGTATAAGTGGGCATATTTCTTTAGAGGGGAGGGAAAGTCACAAAATTGTAAAAATTTCAACAGATCACAGACTAAAATATGAAAGAAGATTTTTATCTAAACATTACCAGTCATCTTTTACTTCCTTATACTCTGTTATTGTGGTTCTTAGAAATGAACATGCATTGTTTTTGTGACAGTACAAAGTAATGTAGAGGGGACAGGGGCAAGCAGATCTGAGGAACAAGTGACTTTCAGGCATGTTGCAAGGAAGTGCACTACGAGCTGCCCCGAAGCCAGGCAGATGACAGGGAACTTTGCCCAACACCACATAGTTAGGTTCACAGCTCTATTTTCTTGGTCCTTGGAGATGGGGTGGAAAGGAAGGCCAAGCAGACACTTGCAGGAAGTAGCATTTCTCTTTTGCAAACGGAAGCAGTGAAAAGGAAATAAAAGGAAATGGTGCCAGATCAGACACAGGTGGCATTTCCTGAGGACTGATATCGTCCCAGAGCAGGCTGTTGTCCTGCCTTCCCGAACCCCTACTTGGTCAAACTCCTAGCATGGTTCTTCTGCCAGATCTGCAAATGCCAGTCCCCAGGCAGGAGCAGGATCACAGATAGGTGTCCCTGAAGGGCTCCCCACCACTCAGGGCCCACCACACTGCTGCAGAACCTGACTCCCATCCACACCCCACTCCACCTCTTCCCCTGATATCAACACCTCAATGGTTATTTTTCTGGTTGGGCAGTTCAGGCTTCATACACTGACAAAATGTTGGGTTTGTACTCTGTAGAACAAACAGGACTTCAGCAGAAAATGTGCCTTTATATATTTAAAAAGCACACAGAGTGAGTCACTATGTATAGCAAAATCTAATTAACATTAAGAAGGAATTTTTCTTTTCTTTTCTTTTTGGTTTCAAATTCAGGATTTTTGTTTCTATTTTTCTCTGCAGAGAAACAGGATATGCTCTATCCTTCCATGTCAAGTGTCCAAGGTCATTAGAGCCTTCCATTGTGTGTACGATCCATCACTCATTAAGAGAAATGAACACATTAATTTTTCAGATAATTAGATTTTATAATTTTATAGAAGGCATTAAGGCCCCTTGTGTGTTGTATCAGGTGGTTCTCTGGTCTCTACCTCTACCTAAGACAAAGAGAAAAATGACAACTAATTTCTGGGGTTTTTGAGAGCTGTTTAAACTGTTTTTTTTTTTTTTTGTCTTTTTGAGACAGGGTCTCGCTATGCAGTTCAGGCTGGCTTTAAGCTCACTTTGTAGCTCAGGCTGGTCTCGAACTCACAACAATCCTCCTGCCTCAGCCTCCCAAGTGCTGGGATTACAAGCATGTGCCACCACGCCCGGCTATGTTTAAACTGTTTGATTTAACTAACCTTTAGTTATAT
>PVKA01055648.1:0-10230 GCA_004027165.1 Ctenomys sociabilis
AGAGTCACATGAAGAGAAAACTTTTTCTCAGGCTCTCACAGAGAGCATTCTGGTCAAGCATTGGCCGTGACTCATCCACATGGATGACACAGACAAAGGAACTACAGAATAATGTACAGGACTACAAGATAAACCCTGAGAAGACTTCAATGACCACATAGGAAATATAAAGTTCATGTGTTGGTATATAAGATTTGATGTACCTAGGTCTTAACCATCCAGCAGAAAAGTATAAAAGTATGAAAATGAGCGTTTGTTAATGCTGAAGACAGGAAGGTCATTTTAAAAAAGGACACATACCCTGTCTCTGGGTCAGATGAGACAAAGAGGTCTATGCCCGTCCAGGAGAACACATATAAAAGCCATGTCCTGGATTAGTGTTCTGGGCAGGTGTCCCTCGGGAGCCTGAACCTGAGGCACAGTGGAGAGAACCGACTTCTGGGTGACACCAGAAGGAGCTATCTCCAAAAGCAGCACACTTATGGGACCAAAACACATTTAGTGTAAGGGAAGATTCAATCTTTTTTTTTCCTAGGTCTGGTTTTCATTTAGGTGCATAAGAGATAAGTTATGGACTTTAAAGTCTTTACTGTAAAGTGCTAAGTGATCTTATTCAGGCTTTTAACTATCCCTTATAGAACATGGACAAACAGTGGTTACTCTGCCAGCTAGTAAACGCTCTTAGAGCAGCTGCCACTCTTTAAAGCAGAGGACAGGATTCCCCAGCTGTTCTTTGGTGAATCCCCATTGAAGTCTATGGTTGATGGAATGTTGACCAGAGAAACTGCTGGATTTCTTTCTGGAGACATCTCTGGTTGTGTGGGCTAAAAGAAACTGAGAATACCCGAGGGGAGAAGGCGCCAAACCTGAAGGTTCCTTGGTGGAAACTGGCTCCTGATCGTTGAAAGATCTCCACTTACCTATTGTACTTTTTCTCTACTTTTACTAATAAACTAGGAATTCTACTTGAAATTTTTGATAGAACAATTTAATGAGTCACTTTTGTAAATCAGGTTGAGGCATCTTACGATAGTTTACATTCCACAATGACTATTAGGGGAAAGTGCTTTATATCTGTACCTTACCTGTTAACTAAGAATAAGATTTTTTGTCAGCTTAAGTAAAGTGTTTTTACCAACATGCAAAATGTGATTACTAGATAATAAATGTAAATTTCACCTGTGAGCTTCAAGGTTAAATCTTGTTTAGTTGCTAAAAATATTTACCTAGGTGATCAGATAGAAATCAAGTGTCTGGAGATTGGCTCAGCATGCAAGCCAAATCCCTCCAGTCAATTGTTTTATCAGTCTCTGTGAGTAATTTTTATAGCCTGAGAGTTCTCAGTTCTGATTGACCTTTTATGCCATAGTTATACTTCCTTCTGCAGATATTTTGATCATCAGACCAATTGTAACATATTCACAAATGGTCAGTAAGAGTAAGTGAAGGGTTTGTGAGACATTCAGAAGATAAGAATCCACATCAGTTCAAGGGTGGATAGGCTGGTGGGACCTTGTCTCCCTTCTCTCCAACAGGCTCAGTCACTTGATCTGGAGAGGGTTACTCAAGGGACACCTTGGGGGAGGGAAGCAATTAGAAATAAGGAAGGGGAACGCCCTAAACTTTCTTATTGTATTCCAGATATGGGGCTCTCATGGTTAAAGTCTCTTACTCCTTTGGAGTGCTTCATTAGGCACCAGAAGACGTTTGATCTTTACATGCTAAAAAAAAGCCGTTTAATCCAAATGAAGTACAGAGAAAATAATGATGCTATTCTATAACTAGAAAGATGATATAAAAATGGTAAAAATGTCTTATGCTTAGATTTGTTTTGTATTAGAAAGGATATTGTTATTTAATAAAGTTTTATTATTTATTTATTTATTTATTTATTTATTTATTTATTTATTTATTTTTGTCTTTTTGAGACAGGGTCTCACTATGCAGTTCAGGCTGGCCTTAAGCTCACTTTGTAGCTCAGGCTGGTCTCGAACTCACAACAATCCTCCTGCCTCCGCCTCCCGAGTGCTGGGATTACAGGCATGTGCCACCATGCCGGGCTTAATAAAGTTTTAAAAGTGTAGACGTGAGCAACAGGAGAACCAGGCAGTTCAGGTGCCTGAGGTATCACTATCTTGGAGCCTAAGGACAAGACAGCATTAAACACAGCCTTGTCCACCAATACTAAAAGTAAGGTTTCCCTATTTGCCTTTCTAGTCTAGAGGATGTAAACAGCTGTAATCCAGGCCTCTTAGCTGAATCCGTGCAAGCTTTTCACGGACAATACTCTTTAAAGAAAGAATACACAATTTATTCATGTGCCTTAGGCAACCCTGATAAGTACATTGATGTTTTTTAGAGGATTTATTCAGACTTATAAACTAGATTAAAAAGATATAATGTTAATCTTAAACCAAGCTTTGATGTTTATGGAAAGGCAGGCAGCGTTACAAGCTGCTGTTGCATTTGGAAATAAATAAGAGTTAATTTTAAAGAGCCAAGAGATAGACAATCAGTGGAACTTCCAGTTCTCACTGGAGCCCAAGAAGTCTCACTGGCCTGATAGTGGGCCAGGCAGAGAAACTAAAAGACATTTTTTTTTTTCAAGTGTGTATTCTTGAAGGTCTAAAAACTAGAACCAAGCCTTCTAGTTATTTTAAATTTTAGCCATTTACTAGGAGAAAGATGAATGCCGCTCTGATTTCTTGTAATGTTCACTAGATGCACTGGGAAAGCGTACTTCCTGAGATGATAGTTCAATAGAGGGACAGATTAGTCTTACTCATTTAATACTTCAATAAAAACTGTTTAAGTGTCCTATAGTTAAAACTGGGAAAACCAGGGAGAGAAAACAAAGAGATTAAAAAATGGCTGCCTTTGCAGCCTCAAAGCAGACCCTAAGTCTGATCCTCTTGGCTCCAAGAAGAGCTCAGTGATGATGAGGGTCATCTGCTGTTGCCATCAGAAGCCAGGTCACTGTTAGACGGACTGCCTTAAGAGGCCCACAAGCCACGCCCTGACTGCCAAGACAGCCACTGAAAGTGAGACTGCACTCTGAGGCGAGGGCCCCAGAGCTCAGACTCAGCTTCCCAGGTGGTCCAGCAGGACTGAAGGGCCCTGGGCTGCCTCCTCCCTCTGGCCAGACAGTCTCTAACTGTCATCTCATCAGAGGAGCCCTGAGTAATCACGACTAAAGGAAGAGAAACCCAGCCTGTTGCTGGACATTGGCACAGGTCTCTTTGTCCTTCTCCAGCCCTGACCTTCCTTCCAGTCATGTACCTCAATAAAAACAGACTTTAAAAGATGTGTTGCTTTAGCTATAACTGAGATACCACACTATATTCAGGTTGCTTACTAATCAAGATGATGCTGAGACTGACATTTTACAAATGTAGTATATTATTGTTCATGTACAAGATTTAAAAGATATTTCATTGATTTAATCTGACTGAATGCTGTGTATTTCATGATAAATACATAAGTTAATCTGGTTGATTTCTGATGTAACTCAGGTATTTTATGCTGATAGTGAACACAGGTGTAATTAGGAAAATATGCCAAACTGTACTTCAATTACTTAAAAGCATTAATAGTAAAAACAAGGCATTAATCTGGTTTTTGTACATTCTCAAACTTTAAAGATAATTACAACTAGAGAGACTTATAATAATAAGTTATTATAATAATATTATAATAATAAGACTTATGTAATAAAATGTCAGATTCCATGAATAAATGGATCTAAGAGCTAGTAAGTTACTATTGCTAAGTCTCAAAAAGGTCTGTAAATGTACCTGTTATCTCAGATGTTCATACTTTGATTATATGTGCTCTAATTTCTCAAAAATTTGCTATTTCCTAGAAGATAACAAAACCCAGGTAATCATACAGGTAAAAAATCTATTCCAAATATGCTAGATTAAGATTCCTTTACCAAAGATACACCAGATTTTGTATACATGTTTTTCAGTGGAGCTCAGTATCTAACACAAGCTACAGAAGTAAAAAGGGTTTGCAGAAATAAATTTGGCTAATTCGGTGAAAATTGCTCAGAAGGTGTCTCCTAGTAAAAATGATAAAGGGAAGTGAAACTCCCGACCTGACCTGCATGAATTCGTGTTCTCTAAAACTGAAGAATGAATTTTAGGAGCAAACAGAGGTTGAGGATAAAACTTCATTGGAAAAAAAAGCTTGTGTCTGAGAGGGACAGAAGAGGGGCCCCAGGTGGGTTGCCCAGGAAGCTGTTTCTTTCAGGGACTTTTATAGTGCAAAACCATGAGAGGCTAAGGTAGAGAAGAAGAGGTCTCATTTAGGGGGATGTAGGGTGGGACAAGACTATGGTCAACCAATGGGATTATAAGTACCATTGCTCAGGTAAAGTTGATTAGGCCCAGGACCAAATGGGGAAGCGAGTCAGGTAGTAAGTGGGCATCAGTATGGGACATGGTCTCTTGCCCTTGGGGGTTGGGCTAGTGACTCACTTGGGTCTTTCCAGGTGATCGCTACCTATTTAGATTATCAATCCCAGGAGCTACTCTTTTAGCATGTGTTTGGCCTTTAGGTCTGGTTCACAGCAGGAGCCTCCATCACTCCCAGAATTGCAGACATCTTGTCTCCTGTATTATCTCTTTTAAGAGTCTGACCTTGTCTGACTGCCTATAATATTTCTAGCTAACTTAGCTGCCTGAAATTATAGATGAAAATAAGAATGGTGATACTAGCAGCCTACAGGAATGAAAGTTAGTCCAGAAATGGGAAAAAAGTTATACTTTCCTGGATCCAGACAGAGAGAAGGGACATTTCAAGCAAAAAAATGTCCAAAGCTGCTAGAGAAAGAAAAAAAAAAGTGTTTATGATAGAGTCAGAGAAAGTTTCAGACTGAGGTGGTTATGTGACTTCCCTCTCAGCCTGAGGGAACCCATGTTAACTGCCAATATAAGAAGAAAGCCTGTGAAACTTTCAATAGATGCTTATAGAAATTTGTTGGTAGTTACGCAGCCAGTGGCCCCGCTTGCCAACTGGAGAGTTCTCAGTGTTTTCTCTAGGTCTGACAATTCATGTGCCACAAGTAGGAACAAAACTGATGAGACAAAAATGCCTATTTTATTTGAGATAGAAGATAAAAGGGACTAAACCTCATATTTAAGAGATAATTACTAATGGACATACAAAAGTGATATAGGCAAGTAAAACTCCCAACCTGACCTTGATGAGTTCGTGTTCTCTAAAACCAAAGAATGAATTTTGGGAACAAATGGAGGTTGGGAAAACACTTTATTGGATAGAAAAGCTTTTGTCGGAGAAGGACAGAAGGGGTACCCAAGTGGGTTGCCCAGAAGCTGCCTCTTTCCGGGTATTTTTATAGGGCAAAACCACGTGGGACTAAGGTAGAGAAGGAGTCTTGCTTAGGTGGATGTGGGGTGGGACAAAATTATGATCATCCAATGGGATTACAAGCACCATTGCTCAGTTAAAGTTGATTAGGCCCAGGTCCAAATGGGGAAGCGAATCAAGTAGTAAGCCGGCATGAATACAGGACAGGGTCTCTTCCCTTCCTGGGTTGAGCTACTGACTCACTTGGGTCTTTTCATGTGATCCCTACCCATTTAGATAGAATATCAATGCCTGGTGTTACTCTTTTAGCATGTGTTTGGCCTTTAGTCTGGTTCACAGCAGGAGCCTCTGTCCCTGCCAGAGTTGCAGACATCTTGTTTCCTGTATTATTTCTTTGGAGGGCCTGGCCCTACCTGACTGCCTAAAAATATTTTTATTTAACCCTGCTGCCTGCAACAAAAGGTTCTAACTTGTCATTTTCATAATTATTATGTTGTAATATTTAAGCCTTGCATGTTTAATTGTTTCTTTGTTTTTGTCTTCTCTAGATTCAAGGCTGTAATGAAAATGCCTGTTATCTACTGAGGGCCTTTAGATAGAACCTCTGAAGAATATATCTGACTGCAGGTTCACAACTACGACCCCTTTCAGCATGAAGAAGCCACAGTGGTCATCGCCCAAATCTTTCACGGCTGTTAGGGTTACTTCAGAGGGGGGAATGTTGTAAGCTATTTGTTTCTCAATAAAATAAAAATACAACCCAAAAAAACAAAATTGAAAACCAGAAGTATGATCTTGATCTTCAGTCTTCTTTCTTTCTGCCACACCTGATACTCAGCTACTGGCTAGGAAGGCACACACAGGAAACTACTGAGAGTGATTTGCATGTGTTGAGGTAGTCATTGACCATGGTTCTACAATTCGTGTTTGTTATTTGTCTCCTGTTTTCTGGAAAACCCTTGTTTGTTTTCAAGGATTTGTCAACTCTCTGCCTATGGAGAAGGTTAGAGTGATGTAGTTTGGTACACTTTGAGTTGAGCAAGGCCATAAATGCTAGGGCTTATTTTCTAGGAATCTTCCAAAATATATTGTGTATATAATATAGGAATCACTAGAAATCATTGATAAGCAAAATAGAAGAAACAAAAATCACCTTTAATTCCATTGTATGATTCAGCTATAAATATACTAACAATTTGACATTTATTGTCCCCCACACTTTTTTTTTTGAGGCAGGGTTTCTCACTATGCATGACCCTGAACTCACTATGTAACACAGGCTGGCCTCAGACTTCTGGCAATCCCCTGCCTTTGCTTCCCAGGCCTGAAATTACAGGATTGCATCCTGTGCCCAGCTATTGGCTCACACACATCAGGTTAGAGGAAGTATGCAGCCCATAAATTGCATTCATGGCCACTTCCCCTTAACTGTGTACCCAGAATTTCATCTTGCTATTGCCAGTATTTCACAGAATCAAGTTAATGGTTACTTGGTATTCCATGTAATTTTGACACATTAATTGTATTTGTCCCTTTTGGATGCTTTTAGTATTTTTTAAGCTATATGACCAGGTCTGTGATAAATACCACAATCAAATACCAGTATTTCCTAAAACAAAGCTACACTAGTGTTTTCCAAAGTGAATTTGCATTTATAGTAAGAAACACAATGCTAAGTAGTCACTTGAGCAGATGATACTGAGTGTATGAGTACTGTCAGTCCCCACCTGTGATTTGGTGATTTAAATTTTTCTGCTGCATAAGGTAGAAATAGCAACTTAAATCTGCTTATGTGGACCCTCAGGAGACTGATGTATAGTAGACCCATCCCTTATCTTTTGGGATATATTCTAAAAATCTCTGTGGATGCCTGAAATTCTAGTGGTGCTGACCCTCAGGATATTATTAGTTCTCTCTCTCTCTCTTTCTCTCCAACCCCCCACAGCCCTTACAAAGTCCTTTATAAAGTTAAATTTATAAATTAGGTGTAAGGATAGAATTTAACTTATAATAACAGTAAAATTATTATAATGCACTATAATAAAACTGCCAGGACCACTGATCTTGCACGTTGGAGAAATTACATAAACTAAGGATTACTTAAACACAAGTGCAGTGCTATCCCTGTAGTACACCTGCCAACCTAGATGTCTACTAAATGACTAAGAGTAGGGAACAAATCCAAGGTCCATGATGGACAAGGGATGATTCATGTTTCAGGTAAGATTTTATCATGTGGAAGGGGCCGGGGATATGGCTCAGTGGAATAAGCACTCCCCTGTCAAGCACAAGGGCCTGAGTTCAATTCCCGGTTCCATCAAAAAAAAAAAAAAAAAAAAAAAAAAAAAAGATTTTATCATGTGTCTCAGAACAACACACAATTTAAAACTTATGAAATGCTTATTTCCAGTATTCCTTTTTTATTATTTTATTGAAAAACAAATAACAATGAGTCAGTATGAAAACAGATTAATAGGACAGTTTCAACAATTAATGCATTGTACATTGTTATCTTCTTAGTGGTTATGCATAGTATAAGAAGCAGGCAAGATATCCTGTCGAAACACTATTAGTACAAATCTTTCCACTCATTGAATTGAGAGAAAGTAGCTGTATATCTATCCTAACTATTCTGTATACACAGATACAAAATGGACCTTTCTTCACAACCCCTTTTTTTGTTTTGTCTTGTGAGAGATGGGTATTCCGTTGGCATCTAAATACTATAGGTGTGTGAATTCAGCAAAACAATCCAACACAGTCCAGCAGTCCACAATAGTAGTGAGTTATCCGCAGAAGTTGTTGACTGGAGCCTTTCACAGCTCAGCATATTAAAATGACTTTTATTTCCAGTATTTCTTGTTCAACCTTTTCTAGGCTGTAGTTGCCTGTAGATCACAGAACTTGTAGACAGTGGGTGCTGGAGTGATGCATAATTTAGTGTGTAAGAGATAGCTATAATGGGATCAGGCTGTGTTACAAAGAACAATGTGGACTGCAAATAGGAGATCAGACAATGCTCTCAATGATATGCAGCAAATGCTTTGAAGCTTCATAAAATCCTATTCTTGACAGTCAGAAATTGACTGAAGAAAATGTCACTTTAAAAAACCAAATCTTTGAAACAATGGCCCTGTTATCTTAAGAAACATAGATAAGTAATATACTGATATTATGCTATGTAAAGATCAGATTATGGAGCTCTACTGCCTGGGTTTGAATTCCAGATCAGTTGTTACTAGAAATCCGTCATGTTGATCTTGCTCAATTTGCTGTCGTTGTGCTCTGAATCTTTGTCCCTTCACCCCAGCCCCATCAATACGTGGATACTCAATCCCCAGCGTAATAGTACTAAGAGGTAGGACCTTAGGGGCTGATTGGATCACGAGGGTCTAATTCTCAGAAATGGGGCCAAAACCCTTATGAAAAGGCTTGGGGGAGCTCGTTTACCTCTTCCAATATGTGAGAATTTACCATCTATGGAAACAGGCCCCTATTAGGCATTCAATTGGCTGGTGCCTGAATCTTTGATTTGCCAGGTTTGTGAGCCATAAGCAATATCCTGTTTATAAATCACGCTGCAACAGCAGCTGAAACGGAGCAAGATGCTCGCCTTTATTGGTGCTTCAGCTTCCACCCTTGGGTAGCAGTAACTGTGCTTACTTCAGAAGCATGCTGAGGTCATTAATTAACTAAGCATTATTTATCCAGAACTCTTGGCTGTCATCATTCCCATGGAGATGGGAACTTTCTAGGATGCTCTCATTCTTTCAGCATCAACAGGACAAAAGACAGTGGTCAAACTTTGAAGGGCCTTTCTGCTTTCTTTTGGGCTAATTATGCAAAACCTATTTTGAAAGGCACTTTTTATCCTGTGCCTACCATCTCCCAATGGTGGTAGAGAGAATATTTCTTCTCATATACCTGATGCAAATCCACCTGATCCTGTGGTCACTGTTGGTCATCTTTGGTGAGTTTCATAATTTGACTTAGAACAGATGTGGCAGCAGGAGATGGTCTCCTGTTCCTGTGAGGTCCAAGGCTTTATGAGAGCCCAGAGAGCATTAGGAACTCTCTGGTCTCAGTTTCCATCTTTGGCTTTGGAGGTAGATGTAAATCTGGAGACAAGGAGCATGACAGTGCAATGCACTCTAGTTCTTCATGTTCACGGCAGGCCATTTCACAATTTGTTGGCAATGAATTCATATTTTGATGTCATAGTATTCTAGGAGAATATAGTATTGAACAATACAGTATTCTCCTAAGTAAAATATTTACAATTTTAGTGCTGAGTATTCCTTCATCCTACATGAAAGCCAGTTATTCAAATCATTATGAATAAGATTTGTTTTTTTTTTTTTTTTTTTTTTTTTTTTTTTTTTTTGCTTAGGAAAGAATTTTTACATTTGAATCTCTGCTAACATAAACACATAATAATGAACCTTATGTCTTGCTTACAGTTTTTTTTTAAAATTAAAAGGAAAAGACAGACTAGTCCAGCATCTCTGTGGCAGATGCATCATGATGACATCGCTCCAAAGCACATATATCAGCAGTTTCCTTTTCCTGCTTCTTTCCTTTCTACACAAGCTGGTTAACCAACCATACAAATTGGTGGTCACAGAAGGTCAATGCAAAGGTATCAGATGAAACTGATGCCCCATCAAGAAAATGACAAATCTGGAAGTTTCTGGGTTGTGCTATGGTCATCCACTAGGTAAATAATTATTGAATCTTTGATATAATTCAGCTATAAAAAAACCTGTAAATATAATTTCATGTATGCACCTTGTACAGTACCAAAACGTTATGAAAACAGTTTGCAATGTATTAATTCATCGACTCTGTATGGTTAAGGTGTCTTGAAACTGTCTGATTGACATTTGTATTTTAATA